>JANVCF010172406.1:0-11122 GCA_025388745.1 Hydrozoanthus gracilis
CCTGGGGCCGGCGTCGGTTGGAGAGTTCGGATGATCGAAGAAATTCCGCGAAGAAAGGAGGGAAATCAAAGGAAATTAGCCGATAATGAGTGAACTTATCCTGGATATCGGCTTTCGAACACTTGCAGTTGCATAGTGGTAGCAAACGAGGCAAATTTGAGCCCATATTAATACTCATGTAGGTGAAAATGTTTATTGTCTTTGCGAACGCCACGATTGAACTCCCTGTGGGTTAACGTGGTGTTAAGCGGGTGAGAGTCTTTGACTCTTCCTGGACAGGACGCTGATCCATTGGTCCCTAGCAGAAGCTTGTACTCATTTATACAGCTATAAGTCGGCTGGAACAAGCCAGCTAAAGTGTCTTGTTCAAGGGGCTAATAACACAGTCGTCTGACCGGGGCTCGAACTCGCGATCCTAGGATTACGAGTCGAACACGCTAACCGCTCGGCCACACTCTACCAACCGTAGAACAGCTGTAACTGAGAAAAGTGTGTAAGAGACGAGTATATCAATCTATGATTCGTTCAGAAATATAAGCAAAGTTTGTGCAAGGAAAAACATACGTCAAAAATGCCTTTTCAAGTTTTTCATGTTCTTTTTACCAACTTCACAACTGTCACAGTAACTGTAAAATACTAAAAAACACACACACACACACACACAACTGTCTTAGCCTGCAAAGCGGCTGTTTTTAGGGAGCCTCCAAGCGTCAATCGAGCGAGCTGTTGAACGCGTGAGCAGGCCTCTTCCGCTCGTGCGTTTGGTTCCAGGCTTGGCTCGCGCGTTCAACATGGCGGCTTGCTTGATTAGCGCTTGGTCTCTACGCTAGAACAGCCTGTGCGATCGAGATTTGAATTCAAATGGATATTTCAACGTTAAGAGGGAAGTGTTGTTTGTCTTAACTGAGTGAACCAGGAATGGATAGAAGAACGAAAGGAACGCCAACAAGGTACGAGTACTTTACTGCACGAGTGCGCATGTGCAAAATTTGCTTGCCCTAGATCACTAGATGCGGTTTTTACGCACCCTGAAAAATCGTTGGAAACAATATTTCCGAGAACAATCTTAAAATCTTCTCAACGAAGAAACAAGACACTTGATTTGCTCAGAATGGTCTTGAGCTGATCTCTCCAATGCAGTTCCTGGTTTCACGCGCACCTCCGCAAAAACTCTTGAAGAAACTTTGAATATGTGTTTCTTTTTCTGGGATTCGTAGAGTTTTAAGGGTTTTATTAATCTCCCGGGAGCTCCTAGAGTATATAACCCATCCTGGAAACTTTTTAAGGAAGTTTTATGTGTTTTCTAAAAGTCCCGAAAAGGCTTCGAGTTTGTATTTCCTGCTCCTCGGAAAAGCCGATATCGATATCTCAGTAGTTACATATCGATATTAATCCTTAAAACAATTGACAACAATTGAAACAAAAGAGAATGTTCTTAATCAAGAACAGTTTGTGCGCTTCGCTTTTTTTTTTGAGATTTGATATAAAAACAAGTTCGTTTCTTGAAGTAATTATTTTGGTAACTCAAGTGTTCCAACTTGGTCAACTTCTTGACTGTGTACTCCATATACCAACCTGGGCCCAGTTGTTCAAAAGCCGACTGGCACCAACCCAGTGTTATATTATATATACGTACTTGTCTCCAGCCTTACATGGGCTGACTTGAGCTTTATTTTTTGAATTGACATTATTTTTCTCTGGAAAATCTAAACAGTGTTTTTTTACAAGAACCGTATAAACCTTGCCTTGAAAAAGAAATTACCGGTTGAATTTTGGCATAACCTCAAGCTTAATGTTAACCAGACGACGAGGTGGAGTATTATACTGTTAATAGATTCGTAGAATACGGCAACGAGTAGTCTAGTTGTTGTAGTAAAAATTATCTCAGCAATGCTAAACCTATTAACAATTTTCAGCTTCGAATATTGCGTTTCTAACATTCGGGGCCCAGTTTTCAAAGGCCGATTAGTGTTAACACGGGGTTAAACTCTTTACCTTCGATCTTGTTTCCAACCTTACAAAGACTGAATTCAGCTTTGATTTTGGAATCGACAAGATTTTCCCTTTGAAAATGTTAACATAATTTATAAGAACTGCGAACTTATCCTAGCAGAAGAAGTTACTGTTTGAGTTTTGTGTTAATCCAGAGTTAAAAGCAGTCTTTGAACAACTAAGTCCTATAAAAGCCAAATAGACATTGATTCTGTAGTAGCTCTTGTCACCCTCAAAAGGTGGTGTGTGAAGCTGTGTATACAGGTTTTCAAGTTTCGTCATGGATATATAATTGATGATGATCTTTGCATGATAATATTTTTCTCATGTCCATAGTGATATCGATGAGGTTGACCCGTGTGATTACTATATCTCTGCTACGACTGGTCTTCGGTGCATGGCGTAGTGTAGCTGTTGACGCTCGAAGGACTAAAGAATATTTTGAGGTACGTGCGCATAGACGAAGGACTTGGAACTCTTTAACCCATAGTCCCAGTTGTATTGGTAAATACACCATTTTGGTGATGAAGTCCATTGTTGGGGCAAAAAAATGTTGCTCGGCCACATTTTGCCTCATTAATTCTACAAATTTGGGACTTTTTGTCCCCATAAAAAGGGCAGGGACGAGAAAAAATCTGCATTAGAAAAGTGGCTTATTCTTCCAACTAGAGCCCTTGTTTTCTGTCTTGATACCGTCTTGACTTTACTGTTTCGAGTTAATGTATGTACTATCATGTATTATTAAATTTTCAACCTCGAATATTGCGATTCGCGAGTTCTGATTGGTTCATTCAGTCTCGGTTATCAGCTCATATTCGGAGTTCACCAAATAGTAGTGTTTGCAAAGCCAAAAAATAGGTTCTGAACAGAATTTAGCTGTTATTTTTAAGTATGGAAGAGTTTAGAAAACTAATTAAATTTAATAAAACAATTATTCCATACGCGCTTGTTGGATATGAGATGATTTATAGCCCACTCGGCGCTACGCGCCTCGTCGGCTATTTACCATCTCATATCCAACGCGCGCTCTTGGAATAATTGTTAAATAAAAGAAGTAAGGATACGATGCTCCAATAAATACGTGTTATCCCTAATTTATTGACAGTTATCAAAACCCCGGTATAACGAAGTTTTACTTTGTTTTTTTGGTAACTTCATTATATCGGGGTTTCGTTTAGTACGAACTCCCGTTATAACGAAGTTGTTTCTTCGGTGTCTTGGCACTTTGTTATAATGATTGTTTGTTCTCAATTTAGCAATAAACTTAGTGAACTGTTAACTAACAAACACATTTATTGTTTATTTAAGTTAGCCGATGTGCTCCATCCTATTGCGACTTAAAAAAATTAATATTTCTTTTTCAGCGGATAGAACGCGGTGAGATAATTGATTCTGGCTATGAAGGAATGTTCAAAAGCCGTAGCGATGGAAAAGACGAAATTTCATGTCTACCACGACATGTTGCACTTCGAGTGAGTTAATCAATAAAAATAAATTAGCGCTCATTTCGACATTTTATCGTAGCCTTGAAACAAACCTAGGGTGTAAAGATACGGAGGTAAGAAGATGTAAAGCACGTTTCGTTGACGAAGTTTCAACCATGTTTTTTATACGTTCGCAGGTTCGCACATCATGAAAAGTCATTAACGTCAAGGAATTTTAAAATGCATTTTCCAGGCCTTGTAAAGTTGTAGAATTTGATTGCGAAAACGTATGCTTTGTAAATTATATGATGAATATTAAACCTACTAACATAAGTGTTTTGTTTTAAATTCAAGAACGATATCTCTCATGATGAAGTGTAATAAGGTTTTTAAAAATTGAATAGAATCGTCAAAATTTACAAGCCATTGAAGTAACGGGCACGATATATACTTAGTAATCTTGAAAGTTCTGAGAGTCGTCGATCCTTTTGAAAATCCTGGAAAGTCACAGGTCCTGTTAATAATCCGGGAAAGTTTTCGATCCTCTTGAAAATCTTGGAAGTTTTCGATCCTCTTGAAAACCCAGGAAACATCTGGATCCTAACGAAAATCCTGAAAAGTTATGGATCCTCTTGATATACTGGAAAGTCGTTTGTCCTCTTGAAAATCCTGGAAAGTCAAGGAACCTCATGAAAATCCTTGAAAATCGTAGATCCTCTTGAGAATCCTGGAAAGTCGTCGATCCTTTTGAAAATCTTGGAAAGTCATGTGTCCTCTTGAAAATCCTGGAAAGTCGAGGACCCTCTTGATATCCTGGAAAAAGCGTCTAACCTCTTGAAAATCCTGAAAAGTCCTGGAAAGTCCTGGAACCTCTTGAAAATCCTGGAATGTCCAGGATCCTCTTGAAAACCCTGGAAAGTCGTTGAGCCTTTTGAAAATCTTGGAAAGTCATGGATCCTCTTGAAAATCTTAGAAAGTCGTGGATTCTCTTGATTTCCTGGAAAGTCGTGTATCCACTTGAAAGTCCTGGAACCTCTTGAAAATCCTGGAATGTCCTGGATCCTATTACTTACCCTGGAAAGTCGCGGATCCTCTTGAAAATACTGAGAAGTAGTGGCCCTTTTGAAAATCTTGAAAAGTCACAGATCCAATTTATAATCCTGGAAAGTTGTCGATCCTCTTGAAAATCCTGGAAAATCGTTAATCCTCTTGATATTCTGGAAAATCGTCTAACCTCTCGAAAGTCCTGGAAAGTCCTGGAACCTCTTGAAAATCCTGGAAAGTCCTGGATCCTCTTGCTTACCCTGCAAAGTCGCGGATCCTCTTGAAAATACTGAGAAGTAGTGGCCCTTTTTAAAATCCTGAAAAGTCACAGATACAATTAATAATCCTGGAAAGTTTTCGATCCTCTTGAAAATCCAGGAAAGTCGTTGATCCTCTTGATATTCTGGAAAGTCGTGTATCCACCTGAAAATCCTGGAAAGTCCAGGAACCTCTTGAAAATCCGAGAAAGTCATCCATCCTTTTGAAAATCAGGGAAAGTCATGGATTCTCTTGAAAATCTTGGAAAGTCGCGGACTCTCTTGATTTCCTGGGAAATCGTGTATCCTCTTGAAAATCTTGGAAAGTCGAGGACCCTCTTGATATCCTGGAAAATTATGTATCCTCTTTCAAATCCGGGAACCTCTTGAAAATCTTGGAAAGTCGATGATCCTTTTGAAAATCTTGGAAATTCATGGATCCTCTTGAAAATCCTGGAAAGTCGTGGACTCTCTTGATTTCCTTGAAAATCTTGTATCCTCTTGAAAATCCTGGAAAGTCGAGGACCCTCTTGATATCCTGGAAAATTGTTTGACCTCTTGAAAATCCTGGAAAGTCCTGGAACCTCTTGAAAATCCTGGAATGTCCTGGATCCTCTTCAAAATCTTGAAAAGTCGTCGACCCTTTTGAAAATCCCGGAAAGTCCTGGATCCTCTTAAAATCTTTGAAAGCCTTGGACCCATTTGAAATACTGAAAAGTCGTGGATCTGCTTGAAAACCCTGGAAAGTCAGAGTGCTCAGAGAGCTCCAGCTGGTGTAGTACGAACCGACAAGCAACTTTGCAGTCTGGCGTTTATTGTCCAACACTCGTTTTCAAACAGAAGACTTCAGTTGCTTCACTTGATCCCCAAACCAGCTTATGGCGTTTAAGACTTCTAAGTTGAGGCTTTACCAACATTCATGTTTTGGTTGGCCAGTACAAGAGCATGATTTACCAAAATCCACCCTGGCAGAAGTCGCTTGACACATCATTGTGGAAGAGCCCTCTACAATCGATATTGGTTT
The DNA here is from genome assembly GCA_025388745.1 of Hydrozoanthus gracilis. Taxonomy (NCBI): domain Eukaryota; kingdom Metazoa; phylum Cnidaria; class Anthozoa; order Zoantharia; family Hydrozoanthidae; genus Hydrozoanthus; species Hydrozoanthus gracilis. The sequence goes on from JANVCF010172406.1 coordinate 5,742, forward strand.
TAGAGAGTTTGGAGTTTGGGAGCTTATTGCCCAATTCTGTTTAGATCAGGAGGCTTCATCTCCCTTATACCTGAAACAACGCTCTCATTCATATTTGTTTGTCTCAGGTGACAAAGTCATAACTGAACAAAAACCGGGATGAGCCGAAAGCTTTTTAAGTAACGTCAGTTGCTACAACTGAAAAGTTTGTTTTGAATTTTTTTCTTAAAGTTTTATTAGAAGTTTAGCCACGAATGACGTTTTCTAAGGTGTTTTCTTTGTTTATTTTTGATATTTCTATAGATATTTGGTCACCTGAGTGTTGGTGATCTTGGGAGATGCGCTCGGGTCTCACGGAGTTGGAAGGTGCTGATACAAGCAAACATACTGTGGTGTAAGGTGAGCAATTAAGGTTGGTTAGTGACAAGGTTTATTAAATTTTCAACCTTCAGCATTGGGTTTCCAGTGCTATCAGCTCATTTAATGACCATATTTGGAAACTGACTGTAAAATTTTGTTAACTTAAACATGGTTCTGGATAGATTTAGCCGTCATTATCAAGTACCAACACGTGTTGAAAACTCAAGAGGATTAAGGAACAATTACACCAACCGCGCTTGTTGGACGCGGATTGATTTATAGCCAAATTCGGCGCTTTATGCCTTTTAAGCTATTTACACACTTGGAATAATTGTTAAATAGTCCTCTCTTGCTGTTCAACTAGAACACATCTTCAATTTCAAGGTTGGATATCCTTCTATATAGTTTCAGGTATAACCAAGTCTTCATTTTGTTACATGTTTTTGGAGCTTATGAAAATCCCGTATCTGTACAAAGGACCTTTGCTGCTTTTGTTTACTTTATATAAAAGGCTTCTGACATAGATCTATCGTTTAAAAGATAGAATTAACAAAATAATTATAAAATCTGAGCACGTTTTACATGACGTGCCGGGTCAGCTATCACGTGACACTTGCGTGGTCCAAGCAGACTCGGCAGAAACCTAAAGAAGGAAGCATGGCTCAGGAATTTCAGTAAGTGATTTAATGTATATGTCTATATACTAAAACATGAATGACACAAAACATTCATCGTCATTCTCTTCGGCATCATTTTTGTAAGCTAGCGAAATACTGTTGGGAATGCGGATTAGTAATTGTTTAATTTAGATAATCTATTTAAACTGAAATTTAATTTTTTTGCATGTTTGGATCATGGATCTTCAGTTATATCGCACGACTTTGCTGTGATTTGGTTTCACAAACTAACTAAACTGTTTCGTTTTTAGGTGGACATGTCACAAGTCAAGCACAGGTACGTTCGTCTTACCAAACCCAGTGGGCACTTTTGTCGGTCCCTTTCATTTCTTGTAAATATCATTAAATTTGTAAAATTTTAACCTTCTAGTCTGTTGGATGACAATTGACCTAAATGAGGAAGTTTGCTGGAAAAAAGTAACGATAAGCCCAAAGCCCATAAGCCTCATGGTTTCATTTTGGGCTTTTTCGTCACCTTATAAAGCATCGTTACCTTAATTTATCTCATTGTAACGTGTACCGTGTAACAAGCTAATAAACTTGAATATAAATACAAATTACTTCTGTAGACACGATGGAGGGTTTTTGAATTGGCGTCAGTGATATGAGGGTTTTGTTTTTCAACAGAGCGACAAATAAAGTGACAAGCAGCCTAGTTCACAAGTGTAGGCCATTTTTAGGACATCTCAACCTTAGAAGCTGCTACAACTTGACAAGACAAAGCCTCAGAATTATAGGTAACTTGAATGAAATCACACAGCATTCCTCAAAGTACTTAAGTATTTGGTCGGAAATAACAAGCTATTTGTAACGAGCCGTAAGAAGACTTTTATCTCATTTTGCTGCGAGACACTTTTGAGGTCAAGGTAGTTATTTCTCTGCAGCATTCGACACCCTAGTTCACGACTTGTTACTATCCTGTCTTCATCTGTACTTTGGATTTATTGGAACTGTACTTATTGGTTGCTTCTTGTTTTCGAGGTTGCACCCAAACAATGAACATTGCCCGAATTTCCTCATCACCCAGCAACCTTACCTATGTTGTACCACAAGGATCCATTCTTGTTCCTTTTGTTGTTTAAACAGTATGTTATAGTCCATCAACTATCCAATATAGAAATACAAAACGAGCTGAAAGATGTGTGACATTTTAAGTTCACAAAGGAAGTGCTTAGAGAAAAAAACGAGCCGCTGGAGAGTTTAACTCGCACTTCTTGTCTGAGTGAACTAAAAAAATCACAATGTTTTAGTCCGTGATCAGATCAAGCAAACGAGTTTTATTTTTCTTTTAAATCCCCGCGTTGACGTATGCAGATGCACTCTATTCATGTTTAGGATGTATCACCACGCGCCTTTTATCTGCTGTTTCTTATAATAATCAACCTTTAACGTTAGTAGTACATTTAACGTTACTAGTTCAGTAAGCGCAAGAGTCGTTTCTCGTTTCTTTCACTTGCATGTTTATAGAACAAGTATACTCGTCCTTTGACCTTCGAGTTCTAACACGCACATTTTATGTATTGTTTAGGCGAGTGCAGAAATCTTCAAGATTTGAATCTATCAGAGTGCACTGGAGTAACGGTAAGACTTCTTTTGCCGTTTATTGGCCAATTTAGTCGTCTTTATTGTACAATATTTGCTTATATAATTAGATATAATTGGATTTTGTTGTTATATTGGCCAAAAAGAATCCTGCAATTCGATTGGCTGCTGAAAAACAGGTTATTTTTTAACGTTCGCGGCTATTACAAACTTTATTTTCTTTTTCACCACTATGTTGTTTTCCCTCTTTAGATTTTTTACTAAGTTCGAAAACACAATATAATGCGCGTTCACCAACGAAAAATATTTTTTTATTCGAATTTTGTTTTTCAATAAAATTAAAAGACCTAATGACTAATCTAAAAAGAGGTTGAAGTGTCTTTTAGCTGGTCATACGTTTTTTACACTTTAACTCCAAGTTTTGTGTTTGTTGATCGTGTTAACAAACTGAGGCGAGGCAGGAAATGCAGTACGTTGCATCAAACGTAATGCTTTAAACACGAGGTTCCAATATAAAATTAAAAGGGCTGAGCCCAGAAGTTTCACACGTTCAGTTGGCAATCATCCGCCGTCGCCATATTTTTAAAGATTTTTTAGAAAGGTCCGTGCTCTCTGCCAGCTGTCGCGCGTTTTATCTGCACTTAGATTAGTTTCGCTATTTCAAAATACAGCAAACAGTCTACAGTTGTGTATATAGCTCATTCTTGTTTCTGAGCCTTGCCAAGGCGTTATTCGGCTGATTTTAATTTTGCTAGTGTTACAACTATGAATTTTAATTCCTGAAGCAAAGTTTCACCGTATAAAATAGCGAAAAAATGCGGGCCTCGATAGACGTTGTTTGGCGATGAATTTCGTATATCTTAATTCTTATCAACAGCCTTTCTCGACGTACGCCTACCAGTGGAACGGTATCATGCCAATGATCTCATTTACTATTAAAAAATGAAACTGTTTCACGATTACGGTGTAACTGACCTCAAATAGGTCGAAAAAGGGGGCGGGCCTAACCCTTCTATACTGGAACCTCGTGTTTAACCCTGCGTGCAACCTAATTCTGCCGTGTTGCATTGTGGGAATAGTGCCAGAAAATTGTGCCGGACTAGTAGAACAGTATTATGCCAATGACTTCATTTACTATTAAAAAATGAAACTGTTTCACGATTATGGTGTAAATGACCTCGAATTGTTGAAAGTGGGTTGTTTCTTTTATCAATGGCCGCCATTATATTTCGAAATTTATTCAAATTTCATGGGTCGAAAAGGGGGGCAGGCCTAACCCTTTTATACTAGAACCCCGTGTTTAAATCCATATTTAGTGTGCGTGTATGTGAATTGTGTTACAGGATGAGGTCATGAAGGATATCGCGATGGGTTGCAGTAGTCTGCTGTACCTCAACATTTCGCGCTGTAATGTGTCAGACGCTTCCCTCAGATCTTTGTCAAGGTAACAGGTTTTTGCGTTAACTTTTTTACATTTTTTGGTTCTGTGTCAAACGCTGTTTTACTACACAGATATTTAAAAACAGTTCAAGTTTTGCTGAAACTCTGTTGTCATACTCTATATTCCTCGATATAAAACCAACGGAGTATACCTTTATTTGCCTTACTAGGAACTCATACCACGCTTTTTTCAAAAACTGGAACACATTCATCTTAATCTAAAAATAGAAATAGCTTGCCTCCATTTCAGAAACCTTCAAATACATTCCAATGGTAAAACGAATAATTTGAAACACCTTCCAATTGTTGCAAAATATTTGAAATACGTTCCTTTTGTTATGAAATATTTGAAATAATAATAATGGTCTATTGTAGACTCCAGTGATTGGCTCTTCCTCTACAAAAAAAAACTACTCTACTTAATGTTAAAACTTAAAACACTACGATCTACCCCGACCCCAATAACTTTTCCTATTTCCCCATTACGTACATTTCTCTTTTTAAAAAACATCTGAAATACATTCCATTTTTTATGAAATATTTGAAATACATTCCCCTTGTTATGAATTCCTGAAATACATTTTAATTGTTACAAAGTATTCGAAATACATTCCAAGGCGATTAAAATTGGTAACATTTTAAAAATAATTATTAACAGTTGTAATTGGCCAGGAAGAAATATTACTTGTTTTATAACGATATCAGTTGATCATTACAAGATTTTTACAATCACCAACAATCTCTTTTCGTTGCTTCACTAGGTATATGACTAACATGCAGTACCTAAGCCTCGCTTATTGTTCTAACTTCACTAACAAGGGCCTCAGTTATATGGCACACGGTAAAGGGTGTCATAAAATTGTGTTCCTAGATGTTTCTGGATGTGAGCAGGTTGGTCTGTTTTTGTGTATTGAATATGTTTTGTACAGCACTATTTATTTTTCCCTTGCAAAAGAACAGCTTTGCGATACTCTGTCATTAACAAAGTTTAATTTGTGTGGAGTCCTTCGAATCGTGCTGTTCTTGGGGGATTCAAAACGTTTTAGAAGTTCAGAGAGTTTTTCGACAGAACAGTCTTGCAATAGAAATAAACGGGGTACGTAAGTGTCGAACATAGTTTATTTTTCTTTGAACAAAAAAATATGCAGTATTCCACCTGTTTAGTGTAGTAGTATAGGAGGAGTGGATTTACCCTGGTGTGACGTTGCGACAATTGATCGAAATCCGGAAACCTGATGGAAAAATTGTTAGCGGTCTTACCCATTGTGACATTACATAGTGAACGCATTGTTTTTGTTATTGAGTTTTCGGATCATGTGTACTTACACCCACCTCGGTGCTATATCGGCCGATGTAGCGGTCGTTATATCGGTCGCCATATCG
>JANVCF010172628.1:0-11122 GCA_025388745.1 Hydrozoanthus gracilis
TGCTAGATGGAGGTTTAGAGGATTCAGTCCTTTAGCTACTTAAGGAGGATTAGGGGTTTTAATTCCTTCAACTGCTAGATGGAGGTTTAAAGCTTTCAGTCCTTGCACGGCTGGTTGGAGGTTAAGGGCTTTGAGTCCTTCAACTGCTGGGGGAAGTTAGAGCTTTCAGTCCTTTCGCCACTAGGTGGAGGTTTAGAGCTTTCAGTCCTTTCGCTGCTGGGTGGAGGTTTAGCGCTTCAATTCATTTACTGCTAGGAGGAAGTTTAGAGCTTTCAGCCCTTTCACAGCTGGGTGGAGGTTAAGGGCTTTCAGTTTTTTGCTAGTAGGTGGAGGTTTAGAGCTTTCGGTCCTTTCACAGCTGGGTGGAGGTTTAGGGCTTTCAGTCATTCCACTGCTGGGTGGAGGTTTAAGGCTTTCAGTCCTTTCGCGGGTGGGTGGAGGTTTAGTGCTTTCAGTCCTTTAACTGCTGGGTGGAGGTTTAGGGCTTTCAGTCCTTTCATAGCTGGGTGGAGGTTTAGGGCTTTCAGTCCTTTAACTGCTGGGTGAAGGTTTAGGGCTTTCAATCCTTTCATAGCTGGGTGGAGGTTTAGGGCTTTCAGTCCTTTCACAGCTGGGTGGAGGTTTACGGCCTTTAGTCCTTTCACAGCTGGGTGGAGGTTTAAGGCTTTCAGTCCTTTCACAGCGGGATGGAGGTTAAAGCTTTCAGTCCTTTCGCTGCTAGGTGGAGCTTTAGAGCTTTCAGTCCTTTCACTGCTAGGAGGACGTTTAGAGCTTTCAATACTTTCACTGCTGGGGGAAGCTTTAGGGCTTTCAGTCCTTTCGCTGCTTGGTGGAGGTTTAGAGCTTTCAGTCCTTTCACTGCTAGGTGGAGATTTCGGGCTTTCAGTCCTTTCACAGCTGGGTGGAGGTTAAAGCTTGCAGTCCTTTCACAGGTAGATGGAGGTTTAGGGCTTTGAGCCGATGGAGGTTTAGGGCTTTGAGCCGTTTCATTGCTGGATGGAGGTTTAGGGCTTTGAGCCGTTTCATTGCTGGATGGAGGTTTAGGGCTTTGAGCCTTTTCATTGCTGGATGGAGGTTAGGGCTCTCAGGCCTTTCATTGCTGGATGGAGGTTAGGGCTTTCAGCCCTTTCGTTGCTGGATGGAGGTTAGGGCTTTCAGCCCTTTCGTTGCTGGATGAAGGTTAGGGCTTTGAGCCCTTTCATTGCTGAATGGAGGTTTAGGGCTTTCAGTCCTCCCGCTTGTGGATGGAGGTTAGGGCTTTCAATAATTTCACTGCTATGTGGAGGTTTGAGCTTTCAGTCTTTCGCTACTAGGTGGAGGTTAAAGTATTCAGTCTTTCGCTATTACGTGGAAATTTAGGGTTTCAGTCCTTTCACAGCTTGATGGAGGTTAAGGGCTTCAGTCTTTTTACAGCTAGGTGGAGGTTAAGGGATTTCATTCCTTTCACAGCTAGGTGGAGGTTAAGAGCTTTCAGTCCTTTGGCTACTGGTGGAGGTTTAGGGCTTTCAGTCCTTGATGGCTGTGTGGAGGTTTAAGGCTTTCAGTCCTTTCACTGCCAAGTGGATGTTTAGGGCTTTCAATCCTTCGGCTACTGGTAGAGTTCGAGGTTTAGGGCTTTGATTCCTTCCACTACTGGTGGATGTTTAGGGCTTTCAGTCCTTGCAGTTCTGGTGGAGGCTTAGGGCTTTCAGTCGTTCCACTAGTGGTGGAGGTTACGGCCTAGAGCCCTTCCCTTCCTAGATATGATTAGAGTTTTCTATCTTCTACTTTTGGTTGAGGTTGAGGGTTTTCAGTCCTTCCATTGTTGGGTGAAGGTTAGGGCTTTCAGTTTTCCAATGCTGGTAGAGGTTAGGGCTTTCAGTCCTTCTAGTGCTTGGTATGGATAGGGCTTTCCGTCATTCCAAAACTGGATTAGGGTTAGAGCTAATAGCCCTTCCAGTTAGGGGGTCAGGTCAGAGTTTCAGTTGTACATGTGCTTCATAAGCTTAGGAACTTTAATGCTTGAAATGGTGGCTTAGAGCTTTTGGTCCTTTCAGTGCTGGGAAAAGTTTTTGGTTTTGCCTTTCATTTGAAGTTTGCCTAATTTTTAATGATTTATTGTTTCAATGAACGTTTGTTTACTAAAACTCTATTTTTTAAGCAACCATTGAAGCATCAAAACTTAAAGTTCAAGGACTCTTCCGAGTTGCTCAAAACTTTGCAAGCATTTGCTCAATGCAAAAAGTGCCGGGAACAAGCTGTCTCTTTAACCAGTATCAATTGTTCTGAATACATATTGAAGCCAGATTTTTTATTTATAATGTACTTTTGAAGCTACTGACCATTGCTGATCCATATTGTTCCTTTTTTTGTCTTGTACGGTCCCAGGTTATAAATAAACTGTTGATGTTCAGTTCTCTTTCCGCAGAAAAACAATTTTTCTTGAGTGCATTTTGTACATATATGTTGCAAGGTATCTCCTTTCCATGAATGTGCAAAATTGCAACGACCTGTTTCTGAACTCTTAGTACCCCGCTGATGTTTTTCACATTCCTTCGATTTCTTTACACCTAAAACATAGGCACCATGATGGATACGCCCTTTCTTATCTTCACTCTGAAACTTGAAAGTCTTTGTTTTTCCACTCGTTAGTGCTTTACCTGTCACATCAAGAGGTGTCGTTGTCGGCTTGGGCGTGAAACCTTCTGCAGAAGCTGCTTTCAGCTGTACACCTGATTCATTTACTGCTCTTGCGTACGATGGCTTAGGAGCCGAGGTTGCCACTGTAGTTTTGTTACCTTCAAAATTTTTGCCACTGCTTGCTTGAGAGTTTTTTGAAAGAAAGTCTCGTTGGAAATATGGAGGTTTTGTTCCAGTGTGAAAGGGAGGGTCTCCTGGTTTCTGAAAGGCGGAGGCTTTTACCCGGGTTGATAGTTCTTCGAGAGAGAGTTGATTTAGCCCATGGGCAGTGGTCTTCAAAATTTGGTAACTATCATTGTTAACTGGATCGTAAGCATAAGGTCCTGCCACTGAGAACCCAAGATAAAACCACAAATCATCTTTGCTTTCTTCTGGGTAACGGAATTCGTCAAACCGAACTTGTATTCCTTGGTAGTTAATCACTCCTTTCTTTGCAACGGATTTTTGACCGCAAAGTCGCTCCAGTTTCTCAGAAACTTTAGGACTCCTCCAAAAGAGAGTTTTAGATTCTTCTGACCTTCCTTCTGTTTGCGAGATTTCGTTAGCTGACACGAACGCATCCAAACCTCTACCTCTCCCAAGAAAATATTCTGGACGTGACTTGCGACTCAACTTTCCACCTTTCCTCTCTCGTACCAAATCGTCGCATTTCCTTGCTGATTCCTTTGTAACTACCACATTTGTGTCCAAACTGCCATTTGGAATGGGGAAATGGATCATGTAGTTGAACAAGTGAGCCCATTCAGAGTTATGATATTTTGCATTCCATCTTCCTATTACAGTTTTCAATTCTTCCAGCGGAGGTTTTGTCTCGAGACAAAGACCAGCTTTGCAGCAAATCAGAAAGGCATGGGCAGTACCACGGCCATTAATGCATGGGCCAATCAGTAGATTGTATATTCTACCAACTTCCCCTTGACCAAGGTTCCTCCATTCACTGTAAGGGTTTTCGTCTTTGTAAAAAAGTATGTCTTGAACAACCTGTTCACAATATTCTGGTTGTGACGTCCCCATCGTGTACAGCAATTCAGCGAACTCACTTCTGTCAAGTCCAGTGACTTCATAGAACTTTCGCCGACATTCAGATGCCATAATTTTTGCGTTGTTTAGATCCCGTTTTTCTTTCTCATCATGACTAATTGTCTGGCGAATCTTTATATCACGAAAAAGTCCGTTGAGTATCTCCTGAATAATGCCCATGAAATCCTGAATGAACTCATGGTCTTTCTCTTCAAGTACTTCCATGGCACTTGGCATTTCCAGCTTCTTCAAATACCTTGTAAAACTTGATCCTTCGCTGAAGCAAGGAAGAGCCTTAACAATTTCAAGAAGAAGATTTACAAGTTGAATTTGGCCAATAGCTGGATATTTATTGCTCATGCGGTTGCTTTCTTCAACATCAACTGCTTTTTTATAGATATCCATCGCGTTGCGACATATTTCAGTTGCCGTTTTTGCAACAAGGAACTTGTCCTTACGCTTGCCAAGTTTCATTTCATCCTTTAGGTTCCGCAAATGCAACATCTCAATGAACCCTTTCGTAACATAATGATGTGTTTGGGTCGGGTGAAGAGTAGTTGCCATGTCCACAGCCAGATGGGCAGCTTCAAATCCGGTAGTTGGTTTACTTACAGCTTTTTGCCGGTATTTCTCAATTATCCGAGTCATTTGGAGAATGAGGTCGGCAAACATGCTTACGTTTGTAGAGCCGATTTCACGCCCAATGTATCGAGCTAGCTGCTGCCATGCGTATGCTTTCTTCAGTTCATCAGATGTTCTATCGCAAAGAGTGATGAGTACTTCAAGAGCATCTCGGAGGCCTTGTTCTTCCTTACCACCAGTTTGCTTGACACTCATTATGTCCATGATGAGTTTCGAGTATCTCGAACGAACTTCAGAGATTCCATAAACATCGTCTTCCCAATCGGAATGCAAATTCTCGCCCTCTTCTGATCCCTCTACTAAAACAACAGGATCCGAGAATCTGACACGGTCGAGAAAAGTTTTCACGATGTCATTTGTCAAAAACTTTGTCACGTAGGCTTGCCCTTCGAAAAGATTTTTAAGAACATCCATTGCAGTTTCATGCCGGTTGATGTTATTGATTATAACTTCAGCGACTAGAGAGTGTGCTGGTCTCCATCCATTAAAGCCAGACGTCTCGTTGTGATCATCAAGGAGAAGCCCTCCAAACCTACCATGAACATCTTTTCTTCCAAAAGCCTTCAAAGACTTATTACCGCTTGCATAATAAAGCATGTCACTGACAATTGAGTGTGGCATGATTACTCGGCTGTTGCTGTAAAAGGATAGGAAACAAGTATACCGCAGAATGTCATGAAACACTGAACGTGAGGTAACAGCACTTTGGTGCAGAATGCTATCTATATGGTTCTTCAGTCTATCTTCGATTTTAAAGTACTCTCTTCCAAAAAGCTCCAAACCAAACCAGATGAAGCGCTTCTCTCTTTCGAGGACTTTTTCTGCGTCTCTTCTCTTCTCAGAATTCGACTGTGTTGCATTGATAAGAACTTGTTTCACAAGATTCAGTTCCTTCTCATCAAGTTGTCTCAATGGAGGTATACGGTTAAATGTACTGCCATTGTTCGATTTGGAGACTGGCGATGTAGTTAAAACAACGCACCTCAGCTTAGATTCCCTTTTGACCAGTTTTTCTACGAAGGTGTTGGTTTCTACTTCTAGAAAGTTGTCAACCAGAACAAGAACTGGACTTGCATATGAAACACTGTGTTCATCATGCAGCACATTCGTTAACTGTTCCACCTGGAAGTCTGTCGATGAAGTCAGTGCCTTCACAACTGCACACCGATACTGGTGTCGTTTGTTCCACAGGATACGGCGGCAAAGAGTTGAAGCCCCTGACCCTGGCTCATATGGAACGTTCACAACTTTGACGTTGCCAGTAAGCTCGAAATTCGGTTTCTGGAGTTCTTTCAAATCTTCATCTATGCGGCGGGTAACTTCTTTTTCCAATGTTCGACGAATGTCATGGTTGTGGAAGAGGTTTAGTTGCTTTACCTGTTCCCCTCTGTAAAACTTGTCTCTAGCCTGCTCGATATCGCGGCAGGAGTTTGGAAGTTTTGGCTCAGGAGGGTAGACTTCTAAATCCTTCCAGGAGTTGATCACTTTGTTTAACACCTTTCTTGTCCTACCATTGTAGAAAGGTAAGTCAGTCGTCGCGTTGATTCCTTCAAAATTGATTGGCCCAATCATGTCTCTCACATTTTGTTCAACTAGCTTCCATGACATACCGGTAATGCAGCAGTCTTTAATTTTTGATCGAAGAGGCCTCTTGGAACTTTGGATGAGGGTTTCAGCGTACTCCTTCTTCTCAGACAAAATAGTAACGCAACTCGATGCTGTTTCTCCAAGAATGCTGAAGCAGCTTTCGATTATGTCGCTGAGTTCTGGAATAGAATTCTCACTCAGAAGTAGGAACACACAGTTCAATCGATCACGGGAAAAACAAGCCTTGTATGCCGTTAATGCGCGGTACATACAGTCCTTAAACTTGAATATCCACTCACCCTCTGTCAACATAGCTTCATTCTGGAGGACCCACGTTGTTCCTCTGATGGATAACACTTCGTTTTGTTTGAGCAGCCAATCAGTTTCCCCTTCTTTAAAATCGTCTAAGGTCTTGATCTTGGCACGAGCAGCATCATTACTCTCGTTGCACACATGATAAAGCCCATCTTTCTTAGTGGCTACATCAAATACGTCGAATACTGCCACAAACGGAATGCTTTGTAAGAATGAAAGCAGTGGACTTCCTCTGTATTCAGGTGCTAACTTGTTGGCAAACAAAATATAGCCATACTCTTTGTAATCAAGTCCTCTTAGTTGCTCATTTAGCTTAACACTAGTTGTTCGGATGTCTCCTTCCATCATTTGGTTATCTAAAATCAGAACGACAATTATTCAATTGACAGACTGAACTAATAAGCGGACAGACAAAACCCTATTGAGGAGGATAGTAAGGGAGGAAAGGTTCGAGTAAAGGGCACGCTACTTAACTCCTTACCTTGGGATATTGTTCTTGCTATGTTTCTAATGTTTTGCGATGTAAAGCGTCTCTGAAGTCTAGTCTCTGAGTCTAAGAAAATTACCTGAAATACTACGCTTCCCCTGGCCTGATTGATAGCCGTATTTAGCTAAACTCGGTGTGCAGAATTAGATTTGTTGTCCAAATCCCAATGAAGTCAATGGTATGTAGGATCGCCAAATACTTTTTTCAGTACTATGTTTTAAGTGATTTCAAGTTGCGATTCTTAGATCTATATATACGTACAGTAAAAAAAAACGTCTTACCTACATCACTGGCATGGCCTAAAACAAAAAAGGACATGTTATTTAGTGTATTAAGTAAAGCAAGACACAGCTGCTAGTTTTAATATACTTTCCAAACAATTAGATCAAACGACGTATTTGAGGATGGCAAACCGTTGCTCCCATAGTATGGTTTCACCGCACTTGCTACATACAATTTAATAAAAGTCTCCTTACATTAGCTGTTTACAGATAATTCGTAATAAAGTTACTTGAAAATTGTTCAACAAAAACTTCCAGGAGGTTCTTTTACGTACTATCAAAAACTTTATTTAGTTTTGGCGCTGCTTTTGTCACGCACGGTTCCATTGGCTGGCTTCTGCATGATCTCTGAAAATGAAAATGTCTCTTGCTAAACTGGATTTTACAAAATTTTGTTAGCTTTCAAAAACAAGAACCAGTTATGATAATTTTAAGATTTGTCGGCCTCCCTAGTTAAAATTGAAAGCCCGAAAACGAGTATGACACGAAAACAAAAACTGATTTTCGAAAAATCTCCTACTACTAGCTCAAACTTGATTTCTTACTAAAGCTGGTTGCTCTTTTTCACACGCACCTCGTTGAAATTTAGGCCTATCAACCTAAGAAGTTACACGTTGACCTGACTAAAACATCTGTGATGGAAACTGAAGAAACTTAAAGCTGTAAGGGCCAAGAATCCAAAAAAAAAAAAAGATAAACAACGCAACTGCCGAAAGTAAGACACATACCTTTGCGGCACGTGCCTGACAAAAAGCCTAGTGTATAAGAAAACGACCCCAAAGTATATATTGGCATGACCGAGCACAACTTTAAATCTCGCCTCAACGGCCACACCTCGTCAATCAGGCACAGAATATATACCAACAGTACTGCGTTCTCCAAACACACTTGCGAATTAAAAGACAAAAGCACTGAGTTTGAAATCTAATGGTCGATTGTGAAGTGAGCAAAATCATTCAAAGCTGGCTCAAAGATTTGCAACCTGTGCCTGGCAGAGAAATTACACGTCTTGAATTCAAAAACAAAAAGAACCTACTAAACAAAAGAAGCGAACTAACAAGCAAACGCTTGCATGAAAATAAATTTTATGCCTGTGACTTTAAACCGCGTCAATAGAACACTCTTTTAGCCTAATGATCGCCTCGAGCGTGAAACCTTAGGTTGTTGTCTTTCCTTAAATTTCAAAGTCTCATTCAATCTTCCAATTTTATAAAATAAAGGTATAAAATCATTTATGGTGTGTGTAAAAATTTGCAAATGTTTTCGACCTTTTTGATCATCAGCCTGACCATGATCGCACGTTTACAATTATTTTATCCACTTAGGAAACAAAGCTAGCAGTTCCTTGAAGACAAATCATTTTGACCAGTTGTACGTGTTTAATCTATACCTGCTCTGTTAAACTCCTTCCATTCTTTGTACTTAATGGCCAGGGGTTTTCCGACTTGTTTGTTAGCTTCATGCTGTGGTACTTTTTGTGTCGATGCGTTTGTTCTAATTGAGATCTCTTCCCATTCGTCTGTAACTTTGAACCAGTCTGAGAGGCATTTCCTTCTTGTTTCTTTTGCTTGTTTTGCTGATCCTGAAGCATGTTTTTCTTTCCACAGTTTGGAGTAGTAAACGCTGTCTTTGCAAAACTTCCAATCTCGAGAGACCTCAATTTCTACGACGTATAAACTCGTTCTCTCTCTTTCATTGAAGACTGGCACGAACTCTATGTTTACACAGTTCTGATCTCCACCTTTCTGCATACGACCTGCGTCACTTTTGATGTGATGATCAAGCACAGTCTGGAACGCTTTCATGATGTCGTCTATTTCTGACTCAATATCTAGACCAAGGATCTCACCACGGCTGAATTTCGAATTCTGTTCCTGGCAGTCAGCCACACCAAAGTAAATAATTCCTTTCTCAGCAGCGTTTAAGCAACCGCAGATAAACTGCTTCGCCTTTTCCATGATTTTCCATGGAAGACTTCCCTTTTTGCAATTTACAAGACTTTTAAACTCGAAACCCCTGTTCTCTTCCACATCTAATACGTCACCCTTTAGGTATTTTGAATGACTTCCTTTTGTACCAAACTGCCTTGGGGAACCTGAAACGTTTTAAATACTGTTTGAATATTGGCACAAATGCATTTAAAATTGATTTTTAGCTGATTATGCAATAAACCCTTATATCTGCGTGGCCAATACATAGCAAAATTCTACTTATTACCGCAACAAACCGAAGCAAAAGTACAGTTTTATATTTCGTCACAACCAAAATATTCACTGAGCAACGCCACAAATTCTTTGTTCAATCATTAAATTGGAAAAAAAGTCACCTTATTCCCTGGTGAAGAATAAGTTTAAGATGTCCCCCTATAAGCAATGTTCCATTAGTCCAACTACATTACAATTGGATGTAAGGCCGGGTAATGACATTTATAATTTATACCACAATAAAGGCTTACATTTTTTAACTTGTTGTCCTTCTTCCAATTTTTCCCTATCTTTTTTGTACACGCTTTTGTCTTTGAAGCCAGTCTGGTCAAAAGAGTTGTCAGGATTTTCACTGTTGTGGCAGCAAAGTTCGGCTTTCCAGTTTCCTTTCTGGAATCCAATGCCACCACTCGAGTTTGAAGTTCCCTGTTTATAAACAAACGTTCGTAATTCTGGTGAGATGCGAAAATCGGTAAACGGGTTCTTGCTGGAATTTGTTTTTGTTAGAAGCGCTTTAGCTTTAAATACAAATCTTTCTCTTTCCGTCAGCCTTCCTATAGTAAATGAAAATGGCATTTGAGGTTTTAGTTCTTGTTAGAAGACTTAAGAAAACAATGTCTTTCAAGAGTTGTGCTAATTCTGAAGTTAGACGAGTACTCTGAAAGAAACTGAAAAAACGAGAAAATCTGTCTCTAAATCTTTAAATGATTTCTGGCAGGTCTGTTGTATAACCTGTAACATGCTTTCTTTTGCATAGCTGAATTTAAAGACTGACAAGTTCTTTTTATCTCATTTAAGGGTGGAAATCGAAGTTACTTGTCAATAAAGATTGCTTAAAGCCTGTAAAATCATTTGGTTCACGGCAAAAAAAAAGGATTTTACAGCAGCGTCGGGAACATTAACAAACAACCTCAACAGCACAGTCCGTTGTTTTAAAAACTGAGCAACGTCTTTAGGCTGGGAGGATTGAAAACAACTTCTAAACGTATGTAAGGAGAATTACTTTGAACACAAATTCCTGCTAGAGAGTTTTTGTGTTGGCACGTTATATACACGCGCTCTTTAACAACTATTTCACTCACGTTTTTTGGATACGAAGTAATAGTTAGCTTAATAGACTTTTCTCGTTTTGTTGACTACAGCATCTCTACATCCGACAATAAATTTATGGAACAATTGCTTTACCGAAAAATCACTGGATGTATGAAACAAATGGATACTCGAAAGGTCTTTTTCGGAGAAACATATTTTCCTCCAGAAATATTTCATAACAACAATCAACCAAACGCGCACGTGACTGAATCTTTTCCGCGCATAAATAGAACAATCAAGTGAATGCAAAAAAATTCAATCTGTATTAGTAGCTCAAACTATTCCTTCTGATTTGTGTTCTCTGATACGTCAATGTTCCTGATTTCATGGATTTAAAATATACTGATAAACTGACCTTTCTCTCTGATCGTAACTGTTAAAAGCCATTAGTTCTTTCACCAAAAACGCAATTATTTTCCTCGCTGCCTTATACTAAAACACGGCACCTGTTCTTTATTTCAGTTTCGATTAATATGTACTTTATGCCTGTGTTTCTTCGAAGATATTCTGCCACTATCCACCTCATCTAAAATTAGAAGAAGTGCTAAATATGTAGTGAGTACGATTTAATCAAGTTGCTTAAAACTTTTAAGTTAACAAATTCATGTTGTTCCACTACTATAACAAGTACCTCATCTACTTTCTTTTGCATAAACGATTTTTGTTTCCTCTAGTAAGAATAGAACTTTTGTTAACGTTAGAACTGTTCCTCTCTTTCGTGGAACATGTAGTTTGGTTGCTACAAAAGGGACGGCTTACCTCTTTTGAGAAACCTTCAGTTTGGCCATTAATAAAGGGGCTGCTATCATCTTTAA
>JANVCF010172850.1:0-11120 GCA_025388745.1 Hydrozoanthus gracilis
CCCCTCCTCCGTTGCTCTCTCACTACTACACCAACCAAGGACTTACAAAACTGCGAGCGAAGGTGAAATCAGAAAGAAGCTACCCTCCCTCTCCCCACATGTACACTTCTAAGCAAAACTTCAAATGTTCCTAGATGAAGGAAAAGAAGGTCGCTCTTTCGCCACCCTCCCCTCCCCTCCTCCGTTGCTCTCCTACAACATAACCAACCAAGGACTTACAAAACTGTGAGCGGTCCTAACTAACCTGCCGAGTCTTGCGAAGTACAAACAACGACAAAGCGAGTGCTAAAGCGTTGACTGCGATAACAGCGGCCACTGGCAGAGCGAGGGAGTACAATGGGTTGGTGACCCAACAAGATCTCTGAGAACCTTAAAAATAAACAAATCACAGAGTAAGCAGTTTCTCAATCCTTTTTTATGGTGGTATCTAATTTCAAGCCTCGACTTGCTTCACTTTGAAGCTCTAAAAACAAATGTAGAAGCTCACCGTAACCTATGGACACTGTTCCTGTCAATTCCAGGGCCAGACAGACACCCACCCACACCAGCGGAGTAACCCAGCCGTAACAAGAGTACTTAATGAACTTCCATTGATGAAGAAATCCAGAACTAGACTCCGAGGAATTACCTGAGGCACGAAAAAATGGAAAATTTCTGAATGTTCTAGACTAAATCAACCCGTTGCAGTAGCTGCAAACTCCATTTGTACCGACAGCAGCGCACCGGCTGAGCGGTTTGAGTGTTTGAGCGCACGGCAGACTGGCGCCTTGCCATCTGGGTGAAACAAGCTGCGGTAGTATTTCCCTTTGTTGAAATCTTGTAACGGTTAACGATTTAGGATAAACAAGCAGTCAGAAGAAACCTGGGGTGAATGTAAGCAAGGCTGTGAGCTTGTAGATTAGTTATAACGTAACGTTATGTGGTCGGGAACTTTTCATACACATAGCACCCACACCCAAAAGCACAACATGCAGTAGCATTTGGCAAAACGACAACGCGTAACATTTAAGACACTTGTTATTCTATAATTATGTAGTTCTTATATTACATGTTCTTATCTAAATTTAAAAAGATCTTATTTTACCAATAAGCCTAACAAAACTGTTAGAGAGCTTACAAATCGACAACGACGTCGTTTGGGGGCATTTGTCGCCTGCTTGGTTCGTATTTTTCCCGCGCGGTCGTCTTGTCAAAGGTGACGAAGTTGAAATCGTCAGGGAAAAGAGGACGTCATAATCCTTGTATCTTCCATCTTCAAGCCCAAAGAAAACTGAACATTTACTAAATGACAGTTCTGGATATATTTTACTTGTTATTTGAGAATATTGTAGTCGTGAACTTGCTGCGAAGTATTTCTTTAAAAGTCGATTTTTTCTTCCAGGTTACATTTTGTATGAACGCCGTTCTGTTGTAATGTAATTTCCCTGTCAGGACGTCGACCGTCCACACGGCGGTCTGGAACGACGTCGTCGTCGTGAGAAAGTTCTCAATTTGAAAGCTCTCTAACATTTTCGGTGTGTTTTGTTATTACCTGACGATAAATAAGCGCTTGTCGTCTCAAGCGCCAGGATATTAATCCATGTCAGCGACGTCAGCAGAAAATAATGAGCTACAACGGCCACAGAACTGCACAGACTTGAGTCTCCGGTGAAACCATTGAAGAAGAAAGACGCTTGGTGGCTCAGGAGAGCGCAGCACAAGCTCAACATGATCTTGCCAAACGTGTTCTTGTACTCGCTCAATCTTCCGTACACTATTAGTAACAGTATCAGACAGACAACAGATAAAACACCAGCGATAAAGGAGATGACTCGAAAGACGTCCGAGTTCAAATTGTCAATCTCATTTTGCTGACAACATCTGTAGTTTGAAGAATTTTTTTCGCACAAAAGATATAATTCCCCGTGCTTCACATAAAACACCTCGTTGTAGATTAAGTCGCGTGGCTTTTCATATAAACTTCCATTGGCATTAATGAAAATTTTGGTGTCTGTTATGTTAAACCTTACAAACACACAATTTTTAGGGAACCGTGTTTTGTTGCTTTGTGTATGTCTGATGTCTGTGACAGACTGACCATCAAAAGATACACGCCGGCAGCTCTTGCTGAAAGGATCATAAACTTCGTATTCTAGACAGTTGCCAGATTTTATAAAAGTCTTTTCGCCATTTACATTAATACTGTAAAACGACGTGGAATGAAAATGAATCAATACGGTCAAAGGCCGCATGGATTCAGGGATAGGCGGAGACACGAGCTTTGGAGACGAACACATGGAGGTACAGTGGGCGTTCAGATCATCATACAACGGAAACACGTTACACAGGGCACAGTAAGGGTTATTAAACTCTCTATTATCATTACACACAGGAAAGTAATACGCTTTACACAGGTGATACACGTTTTGCCATCTCGTAGAAGTATGGAACGGAGCCCGAAAACAGGACTGTTTTCTATCAATACAAAAAAGAGCTTGGTTGTTCGGCGGAATAAACTTAAAACTTTCGCAAAGTCTGATGTTTGATATCAAATCCGACTCATTGTGCTTGTTTATTGCATTTTTTAAGCATTTGGCTTCCAGATTCCAAAAGGTGAGTTTCGTTGCCTTGTTGCACATGGCACAGAAGTAGTTTTTGTAGGTCAGTTTAGTGTGGCGGTCAAACACAGGAAGAGCTGCAAAAAGATCAGATTTTTTATCTTCTGAGCATGCGCGTACTGTACTGGAGTTCTTATCCAAGTGCAGTGGGCAGCGGTCAACCATGATGTATCCCCACTTAGTGTCTTTGGGAAGCACAGGCCTCGGTCTCACGCAGGAGGACTGGGTGAGTTTTGGCGTTTCTGCGTGACTGCACCTGCAAATCCAGAACGATTTTCGGCTATTAATTTTTAAAGATTATCAAGAAAACTGCGTTTGTATAGGTGAATTGTCGCCGGTTGAAGATTTTCTCTTTTGATGCTCTTCGACTTTCTTTGGAATCAAAGTGTAAGAGAAACCGAAAAAGGAAAAAAACTCAAAACTTCTCCAAACGGGAATCGAAGCAACGACACCCCTATCACATAGCAGGTGCTCTCACCAATGATGACAATAGCAGAGCTGGAATGAATCAACCCAAGACAAGTCAGGCAGTCCCAATAGTCCTCTTGAAAAATGGAATACTCGATCATCTTCTTTTTGAGATTAAATTGTACTTTATCCTTTAAAAAAATAAACTAATTCGAAAGCAAAAAAAATGTATCCAGTATGTAACTTGACTGTTTTTATATATTTGGCGGCGTTCTGATTCTGATATTAGTACTTTGATATGAAACTGAAGATACTTGTAACATGTAATTGAAGACATATAGCCAAACAGAGTTATAAGGAATTTGAGAACTTAGCTTACGGAAGCAGCTTTCTCCATACAAAGTTTGTCACTGTACCGATATATCAGTCATGGCTTAGCCAATAGGCCTAATGCATGATGACGTCAAACTAGTCAATTTCACCCCCAAGCCTCGTATTCAAGAAATAGGTGCATTTTGCACGTGCAAACCGTGTTCACGAAGGAATTATTTTCATCTTTGAGTGCTTTGTGGTTTGATTTATGAGATATTCACACTTTCGTGATTCGAAAGCGAGGCTTGGTGGTGTTTGACGTAAACATGCATAAGGCCTTTATTAGAGTGGCTTTAACAAACAAATCTAGAACACTCCAAAATATAGAAGCAATAAAATTCGACCACTTAATGAGCTAAGCTAAAAAGGAATGAAATCTAAGAACCATTTTAAACTTCGAATGTCTCATGCGATGAAAAGCTTATATAGATTAGAAAATTCTTATCAGTGAGCAGCAATCTTTATGTACCGTGCATGCACCCGCTGGGCCATTCCATGAAAATTATCAAAAGCGGATTAAGTAATTATATATATATATAAAGTCACCGACTCAAGCCGAGCGACAGGTGATCATGAACTATAAAGGTTAGCTTATTTTTAAAAATCTTTCCGGTTACCTATGTTCAATGGTATTCAACTATATAACTATCAAAACTAGTTGTGTCCGGTAGCACATAATGGAGTTGATGTATTTGAACCAAATGCCTCACTTTCATTTTAATGAGACCCTATTAAAGTGCACACGAAGTAAAAAATTTTGTAACTTCAGAGGATAGACCTTGCTGAATGAGGAAAAACGGTGAAAATTTTTTGCTAAAATTTTTCCTGGTTCTTGAGTATTTACGTTTAAAATTTTCATCCGATGACTTCTTGAGTGGTTACAATAAATTTGCATTTTTTCAACATCTGCTGCCAATCTGCAACACTTGGGTGTATTTTAGCTAAAGTTGGGTTATTGATGTATCGGAGGCAGATGGATCATCAGTCCAAGTCTGGCTAAAACCCACCGAAATTTTACGGATTGGCAGCAGGTTTTATATTAGAAAAATGCAAATTTGTCGGAACCACTCGTGACGTCATCAGATACAATTTTTAAATGTTGATATCTCGAGAGCCAGGAATGATTTTGGCAAAAAAAGTTTCCCCATTATTCCTCATTTAGCAAGGTCTATCCACTAAAGTAATAAAATTTTTCACTTCATATGCACTTTAAGCCTATGCAAGGTTTTGCTTTCTTACCGAATAAGGTTTCACTCGGTGCTGTCTCATGTGACAATTACAACCATCAAAACAAGCAAAGCAAGCGCATAGATTGAATGAGAATTCATTAGACTTAAGCCGAGGCATTTGGGTCAAACATATCAACTCCAATATGGCCCGACCGGCCCTCCCCTAAATCCGCGCCTTGTGTTTTGCCCGCGTTAAAACCGCGCCAAAAAAAATTGAGTTCGCTTCGATGGTAGCATGACCTTGAGCAAATAATGAGTACATACCATACATAGTAGTCATGACAACAGTCTCCCAGTTGACGACAAACCGCATCACAGTAGCACTGCAGCTGTCGATTTCTTTCAACTGCCCCCTCACACTTTCCCCTGCACGATTCTGCCCTGAGTCTTCTTCCGCATCCTTTCAAAAACCTTCCACCGACTGAAACATTGAGCTGTTTTGCAAGGGCGAGTAGACTTCTCTTCTTGGTACCATAACGGAGCGTCACATCGGCTGCAGCAAGTGTACACGAGTGTTTTTTGTTACATAAAAGGCAATCATTCAAAAGTCCTAAACCTATTCAAAATTTTCTGGCATTTCTCTATTGGTGAGATTAAACACAATTGAACTGACAAAAGTGTCACGCTCAAAATCTTACTTTCATCAAATCACTAAGCCACTAATCAAGATTCTCCATCTCTATGTATCTCCCGCACAATACAATAGGGGTCACAGAAAACAAAATTAAGTTACAGCTTTTTTATTAACTTGTTTTGTTAGGGTGATCCGTAAAAAAATAATATTCTCCGCTACGAACATCATGAATTGCCTGGTAAAGGAAAATTTGTTTATGAGTGTTTGTCGCTACACAGCGAATTGGCGACAGTACCGTAATGCAAACGATCGAATGGAGGTTGTTTTCGAAAGACTGGTTTACGATATTTGTAGTGCATTAATCTAAAAACATGTGTTTGACATGCATTGATTATATGTGACAAGAAAAACAGCCGTTTAGATGGCTGTTTATAACAAGAAAACCGACAGTATAAACAGACAAACTCGATACCCATCGAGAACATTATAAACATGGCCGATGCAAATCGTTTTGTGTTCGGTAAAGACGCCTGTAATCCTTACATCTTTAACCACAACAATGGAAAATGCTCGACTTCTTGAAGAAATGCTCTGGTTGACTGCTCACCTTTAATATACAACGCGAATGCGACTTATGTACACTACTGCTTTCAATTTTTTTGGCTTTACCTCGGAGTTCATTAAATTGTGAAGAGCTTCATGAATACAAGTTCCGCTTACAGAAGACGAGAAGTTTCCCTCTCAAAACTGAGAGTCGTGTTAAGTTTTAAAACTCGGCAGTCTCCGTATTACAAACTACTGGCAACCTCAAAGAAAATGATTGTGAATATTCCGGAAATGTCAAAACCGGCAATTACAGAGAAAAATCTGTGTTATACTTACAGCCTTGTGAATCAGCTAAACCGCTGGCAATGACTATCATGAACACAAAGTGAAAAACAGTTCGCATTGTTATTGAAACTGCTTTCAAACCGGCACTCTGTTTGAAATGAATTACGGAAATATCTCTGGTGATATGGTCGGCTTCTACATTTTTGTAAGGTTTTGGCCATATCCGACCTTGTGAAAGTACATACGTCATTGTATTGAGTCGTTGTTCCAGTTAATTGTTCTTTTGTAAATATGGGCCGGCAGGCTTTTTCGGACTCTTAAACAATTCAAACGCGATTGTTGACAAGAGAACTTTTGTTTGATTACATTCCTTTGCAACAACTGTCACCTTCTTGCATATATGACAAACTTCCCATTTTTCACAACTCGTACTGTTTGGGCAAGTCGTCTTATGAAAAAGACAATCTAGTCGTTACAAAGTTGGCGTGACCAATTTTTCATAGTTGTTTCAAGAACGAAAGCGTGAAAGAGCGCTGTGCACAAACAATAGCTATCATACTCATGATCTGCATAGTTTCCATATCAAAGCTTTGTGTCTAAATGAAAAAAAGATTGATTGGAAAAAGGACAGTCCGGTAGATTACTAAATTCTCACAAGGAGCACAGCTGAAGAACCAGTTTTTTGAGGTTTGGCTCAAAAATTTTTTTCTTCAGTCTCGGATGTCGAGGGTTCCAGCCGCTCTCACGAATTCGTTTTGCCGGCTTGAATAATTAAGGAACGAAATCGTTGGGGATATGTTCATGATACGGAAAAAATTGAAGTTTTTAAACTTAAAGTATCTTTTTTTGCAATGACAACTGTTTCAGTTCGAGAAAGTCGAGCCTGTGTGTAACATTAGATTACGATATAAAAGATCAGGGTTGAATGGAAATCATTCTTGCTCATTGCCTCCTTTTATAGGTTAATGCAACTCATCCTGTTTAGTAAAAACAAACTTTTGATCTTTTTTAAATTTTGTAAGAACAACGAGGCTCAGATCGGCCAAAATTTAAGAACAATTTAAGAACACGCTGAGGCTCGGGCTCGAGAGCTATTTTTTTAAAAAAGTTTTCTGAGCTTTGATCTGTAGTACGATAACTCTTTTTTCATCAAAGGGACCGAAGTGTTCACTTGTTATAGGAAAATGGATTGTATTTATACAAAACATCTTAAGGCGATAAACAAAGACTCATAACTTTAACTTTTAGTTATAGTTACAACTTCATAAATACGCTTATAATTTTCGTGGCCTTTTTTGTTTTTTCATGTATCAATAACATCCCTAAAATGTTTGATATCTGTATTTCAATTAAAATATGTTGACAAAACTCAGCTACCGTGTTTGTACAAGCTATTGCAAACCGAGGTGCATTTGGAGAAATCGAGAGCAGTTAGTTTTTTGAGAAAATTGGTTATTATAGAAGCAAGAACGGCTAGCCAAACCCAGCGAGATCTTTAGTACAGTAAAAAAAAAATCAAAAATATGTTTGCACAGGCAAATGCAAACACACTTATTAACCAGTTAAATGAGGCCTATATATTTTCTAGAGTATCTAATTGCTGAATTTTACAGCTTTAAGAGACGAGTTACACTTGCATTTATTTCTCTCTTCAGTTTCTTGAGTTTTATTTTTTTAAAGTTGAAAATATTCGATTCATTTCCTCAAAATTTTCAGCCCGGAAAAATCTTGTTAGCTCGTTCTGGCTTCTGGAGACAACTTCTAAATCTCGGAAAACTAACAGCATTTAGGCTTTGGTAGAATGTGCTCGAAAAATAAGCATATTATGCTTTTAGCAGTGCTCGTATTTTATAGAAATTATGCCAAAATTTATGCCAGTTCTGAAAACTATGTTCTCTGCCACCGAAAATATGCTACTCAAATATTTTAAAGGATAATCAACACTCCTAAAGTCATATAGTCCACCTTCCAGTCTTAAAGCCTTTAGCTTCTCAAGTACGCATGTGCGCACCTTATCGGTTAAATCAACAAATGATATCGAAACTAAACGTTTCTGGGGTCTGAATCATCCAGGTCAGAAAGTTTAAGCTATTATAGCGCTCATACGTGTTTTAGACGCTATCCACTCAAGCTAAACTCGCTGAACGATGAGTTCAGAATAGAGAATACTCGTTCAGCGGCTGCAAACGAGGGCTGCACCAGCAGAACCAGTTATTAACTTTAGAAGACCAATGGGGTAGGTTAAAGAACTTTAATGGTTCTGATTGTTTTCAATGCAGAAAAGCTTGGAATGCTATCTGTACATGTGCTGAACTGCTTTAAAAATGCTCGTTTTGCTGAATTATGCTGTTGCACAATCTACCAAAGCCTAGCAGAATTTAAGAATAAATTGATCAGCCATAGAAATTATCTTAACGCGGACTTATATCCAAGATCTCTAATATTGTTAGGTGCAATCCCCGTGCTCGTTGCAAAAACTTGGGTCGAAATCTGACAGCTTCTCAATAAAACAAGACGCTCACTCTATCTATTCTAAGTTTTTTGAGGAAGCTCTGATATTGCAACATTCCTTAGCCCCTCAATCCTCCACTTCCCCCATCCCCCCCCCTTCTCCCTCGCATTTCCCCTTTCCCCACTCCCTAAAAATATAAGACGATGAACTCAATTCAGTAGCAGATTGGTCAATAATTGTACATTTGGTTGACGAGCTCTCAGCGGTACAAGTAAAACGTATCATAAAAAGGCAGCTTGGTTAGGAACCGCTGCCTGGCTAGCCCAGTTGGTAAGGCGTCTGTCGTGAGGGAAGCCCGGGTTTGATTCCCGGTGCAGGACCTTCACTGAAGCCCAAATAGTTTCGTATTCAGAATTTTATTTATCTCACTTTATTACATCAAAGGTATACCAGCAATGAAATAACTGGGGAGAAGGTGCTGCCTTTGCTTGTTAGACCTTCGCGTCTTCTTCTCGGATAAGGACGTTAAACCGTAGGTCCCGGGTGACAGACCTCGGAAAGGACCTCGAGTAGTCCGATTGCCTGTTCTCCCGTGACTCCTAGAGTCAAAAATGTTACAAAAGCAAAAATAAAAAAGATAAAACAAAATAGCTTGCAGTTAATTCCGTATTCAGTCCTTTATTTATCTCATTCTCTTACATCAAAGATATATCAGCAATTCAGTTTCCAGCTTATATAATTAATAGTTTTAGCAATTGCTGGTGATTGATCCATCGATCGCAGTATCTGCACACTGGGTCGGTTAATCTGCAAACATATAAAAGTAAAACAGATGGAGATGAACCCTGGATGTATGCGTTATTGTACAAAGTCTTGTTTAATATCGAACTTATTGCAGTCGTTTTACTTACTAGCTTAGCAACCTATCACTTGTTGAAAAGACCTTTTCATGCACATGATTCATGGTAAAAAAAAATACTCCCGGTGAACAGCCTTAGTGTCGAACATACCATTTCAGTAATGCAAATGTTTACTCGTTCCAGTCCGTTGTGTGGCGAACTAGCGTTGCTCGGCCACGTTTTGTCTCATTTTCAGAATTTTTGTCCCCACAAAGGACTGGAACAAGTAAAAATTGCAGAAGTAAAATTCTTACGAACTCCAGCAAGAAAAGCTACTTTTTTTTCTCAGCCTGGCGTTTATCTTATTCCGAGCACCTGCATGTACCAACATTCTGTTTTTATTAGCGGCACCTTGGACACGACAATGGTTTGTTACGGAGGTGTGCAAATTTGTTTCAATATTATGTAATTAAGTCTTTGAGAATAGAACAATCGATACCTAGCATCAACCATCAATCTTTTCATATAAACTTAATAAATGTTTAACTAAGTAAAACAAGAGTGTAATCCTGTTTTAATAATTTTCAAGTTACAGTGAACTACGAGACATTGCCAATCTATGCACATTGAGAAACAGAAGATTTCAAGATATATCCATTTTTATGTACAAAGTTAGAAACAACTTGTGCCCCATGTACATCACTAGTCTTTTCCGAAACTCCAACACTAACTACAATCTTCGTAACAACGACTACGTACTACCCAGATTTAATACCGTAACTTTTGGGACTAACAATCCTTAAGATATATGGGCCCAAAGTGTGGGGCATCATTCCAAATAATGTCAGGGAACTGACAACCATAGCTGCTTTTAAAAGATACATTCGATCAATCGTCTTCAACTCTTTGCTTCAAGATTCCAAATGTGCCCACTGCCCCTTGCGTAGCTCTTAATTTACAATCTAATTTTGTAGTCACTTTTAATCAGTTTCTTATTAGATTAGTTAAAGGACAGCACATAGTATATCATAGCACAGCAACTATTAATAACATGTAAATAATTTTACTAGGGTTTTATAACGATTGTGTAATGTAAAATTGTAATGTAGCATCCCCTTTTAGCGGTTACAACTGCTATTTTAGTATGACACTTTAATAAAGGTTATTATTATTATCATTATTTTAAGTGCCAATACTTACAGCAGTCACTCGGTTTCGCGCTGACGTTTGGGCGAGCCCCTCCAGGTTTTTTGGTTCCATCTCGATTGACACACCAGCAGAAGTGGAAGGGCCAAGACACACACTGGAGAGGGGCATACGAACCATCCAGGTTACATGTAGGAAAAAGATTTAAGTCCACTTCGTCCCTTTGCTCTTCATTTTCTTCTCGACAGATTTTGAGTTCTAAGAGAGACAGGTGTCAATCACTCGAACGCGCACGTGTGCAAATGTAACGGACTCGTAAGATTTTGAGATGTTTCATTTCTAGATAACTGGTAGAGAAACGCAGAAAAGGGGGGAAACACTTGCATAGTGCTGACAAGAAGCAGAATATTTTTATGAAACCTTCAACACACATGTAAAGCAAAACAACTGATATAAACGATAACCCTTTTTCTAAACTTTTTTTTTTCCAAGAGTCACATTTTAATAAAATAAATACATGTCCCTAAGGAGTGCGCCCAGTTGGTATGAATATGAAATATCAACAAACTAGAGTAATTATGCTCTTTTAATAACCTATTGTTGATATATGAAACATATCAAAACATATCAGAAGTTTATAACTTGAATTCTTGTTTGAAATAGTGCCACTAC
>JANVCF010172961.1:0-11119 GCA_025388745.1 Hydrozoanthus gracilis
AACTGCCCCATCCCGACCATTTTTTTCCTATTTCATAATGCCAATAAACAAAACAATTACCCTGCAGAAACTACAACTGTTGCTGGTGTTAAAAGTAAATTCGTTCAAGAACGAAACAAAAACCAAACAAGTCGTGGACATTGTGTGAAGTCTGAGTCAGTTGTTGTGTCAAAGAGAAAGTTCAAACATGTAGTTCAACAAGAAGAAACACTTACATCATCCAAGAGGAGAAAGCTGGAAAGAATTAAAGCACCTGTAGTTGTACTTAGGAGGACAAAAGCATGTAAAGGTTGGTGAAAAATGAAGCAGATCTTAGGAACTGTTCCCAAAAAACAGTCAGTTTTTAGCTGTTTGCATTTGTTTGAATTAATATAGAACATGAAATGAGAGATGATATATAGTGAGAGCCTCCAAAGACAGTGTGAAACTGAATTTTTACTGTGCTCTTGACACAGCAGTCATAGCAACTACTAATGTGTTGTTTACCCTTTATTATATTTCAATGTTGCAGTTCATTTGCATCAAACCATTCCACCTCTCCTTATAAATAATTTAGTTAAGCCAGGGGGTTCAACTGATATTACAAAGCTGTAGCAGGGGGAGGAACCTGGGAGCTAAATTGAGTTCCCCCAGAATTTAAGAAAAACATAATAAAGAATAAAGGAGAAAGGGTGTGGATGAGCCCTCTCAATATTTCTAATATTTTCATAACTGTGTTCCCCCCCCCCCCCAGTATTTGAACCTATGCTATAGCTCTGTACTAGAGGAGATATGTTTTGTATGTTTTTAATTAAGTTTAGGAAGATAATCTTGAAAAAATCATTTGAAGTCACCCAAGATCACCACTGACAACACAGAAACACAGAAAACAAGAAGTTCAGGGTCCTCTTTCCCAAGATTGTTTGCTGCTCTCATGCAGGTTCATGTAAAGTTCGGCAGGAAAACGGTTGAAACTCTTGAAATAAAAAAATGGCTGGAAAGTCTAGAAATAATTTTAAAAACAGGAGTTTAGAATTCTATCAGACATTATGATATATAAGTAAGAAAGAAAACGAGTTTTACTCTTTTTATGGTTATTGGTTTGTAATTTTGTAGTTTGTGAACTATTATGTTGGCATAATTTCAGGGCCAAGTGAAAAAGAGCAAGAAGAATCTTTGAAAGATACATTGGCCTATTTGGACAAGTTGCCACCGCAAGATCTTTACAAACCTCCACCAGTCCCACTTGTCTCCTTCGGTGGTGAAACAGCAGAAGTGAAGTACCATTCTTTGTTCGATAGCTTTTTAAAGGCTCTAATGCTATTGGTTGATAATAAAATCTTACTGGGCCTTGACCCTGAGAAAAAAGGGAAAACAATTATTTTATTTCAGATTACTTCTTGTAATAGTGGATACGTACATTATAATATATGTGGGAGCACATCTGTATTGTCTTTATGACACTTGCAGTAAATCTGGTCTTTTATCTTTATCATTTAACAAGATCATTGAGTGTTTTTGAGTGCAGGGCTATATAAATGATATCAGAAAGGGAAAAGGTAAATTGGTTCATATCCCAGACTATGCTACAAAAGTCATTCTTATACAGTACACCTTTTAAAACATTTTGAACACATACAGCAGTCTCCAAAATTGGAATTCTTAGTGTATCAGTAGTTATGCTGTCGACGAGCAATCCATTTTTTGTAACCAAATTATAGCACAAGTGTACCATGAAACAATTAAAATGTGTAGCATATATCACTTTACCACAACACTTTTTAGTTTAATTTCTAGGCTCAGGTTGAGCCCAATGTGCACTGTCCTTAAAATCCCACAAACATACTTTCAGTTGGTTTAAGCAATGTAGATTTTTTTGTTTTATTTTGTGGGTCATGGGTTTGAATCCCACTGAGGTCAGAGAATTTTCTTTTAGTTTTTGTTTTGTGTGGGCTCTTTGCTAATGCTATAGCTCAGCAAAGCTTTGATTTTTCCCCATTTTCCAAGGCTTCGTTAGATTCTATAGAAATTTAGTTTTTGTAACAGATTTGGATGACTTGTTTTTTTCCACTGCCAATCTATCTGTACCATCAATGTACTTCATTCTAACAGCCTGCCTCAGGTACATCACAAAGTTCCTTACTTTTTGCGGAAGAACATTTTGAAGCTGTCAGTGTTCATGAATATGAATACCTTACAAGTGAAAAGGATGTTGCATTGTGGAAGCTCATTACATCATCCCCAACAAACTGCAATGTGTTTGTTGGAAATCTGAGCCAACAGGTGTCCAATGCTGTACTTACTGCAGCTTTTCAAGAGTTTTGTGACTTAACAATCAGAGAAAAGATGAAGGTTTGTGTGTAGTACAACTGTTTTGCAGTATCTATCTTAATTTTAGATTTTGTCGTTGCATAGGCTGTATAGCAGTTGCAGTGCATTAGGAGGGGTTGGGATCAGGGCACTAGTAACACAGGCTAGTGTTTGCCCTCAATAGTGGAACTCTTGATTACATAGAACAAGGGTGCCTCTTTCAGAGAAACTATGTTGACATCAGATTTTTCTAACACAAGTACACAACTATTATCACCATCTTTGTCATCGACAACAGCATTACAATTGTCAATTGATACAACAATACAACACAATAACTTTTATTTAGTACCTTTGTTACTTTACAAACCAAAATGAGAAAGATAAAATTAACAAATATAAGGTATTCAGCTGACTGCAATAACCTGAGGTTAGTCTAGACAGCCAGCTGACTACTTAAATTATTTTGCTTATTGTCACCAGACTGCTTCATTCATTACAATTATTTGCAGTTGTTGTTATATATAAATTTAAGTCATCATCATTACCACATCTTAATGATAACTATTCACCATCATCATGTGCGATAGTGATTTAACAATATTTTGATTTAATTTTAAAAAGCCTAAGTTAATTCATCAACATCAATGTTAGCTCAAAATTTACTATCACGAATGATAGTTTTCTCTTTAAGTTCTTCACTCTGTTCTCACAAGTCAAACCTATTGTTTCAGGTCCGAGTAATCATGAATGCCACAAAACAACAGTCAAAAGGTTTTGGCTTTGTCAGTTTTCCATCAAGAAGAGCAGCAGAAATTGCAATGATATGGTTTGTAGATTTTGTACAGTTCATAGTAATAATATTGATAATAATAATAATAATAATAATAATAATAATGATGATGATAATAATAATGATGATAATAATAAATAATAATAGTAATAATACTACTACTACTAATAATAGCAAAAATATAATGATAAAAATGATAAGTAATAAGATAAAGATAATCATAGTGATAATGTTGTTAATAATATTAATAATAATAGTAATAATAATAATAATAGTAGTAATAATAATAATGATAATGTGATCATCCTCAGGGAGACCAAACTCTAACATTCTGTGATTGACCAATGGCAAGAAAAGATTCCAACTGTCCAAGTGGGAATCGAACCAACGACACCTCAATCATGTGAGCGTTGTAGTATGTTGCTATGGAGCTCAGTGGCAAGAGCCACTGCCTCGCAACCAGGGTGTCTTGGGTTCAACTTCCACTCGAGGCAGTTTTGTTTTTTATTATTTTTCTTTTTCGGTTTCTCTTGCACTTGCCATTGGTTTATTGTAGCATATCGGACTTGGTGATCATATTGGTCGAAAGATGCATTAGTTCCAATAATAGTAACTATAATGATAAAACTATAATAATGAAACTATAATAAATACTTTTAATGATATTGATAGAATGATGCAGTTGTCTTACTGTTACTCCCAAACTTGGTTCGAATGAACTAATCCTGTGATTAAACTGTTTTCTCACCAGTATGCAAGATTTTGAACTTTACAATCGTGTCATGCAACTCGGATGGGGCCAAGATGACTTGTCATCAGCACCACAAACACAATCCTCAGTATCATCATTAAAATTACCACCATCTTTAGTATCACCATCATCGTTAGTATCAGCATCATTAGTTTCACCATCATCATTAGTTCCACCATCATCGTTAGTACCACCATCATCATTAGTATCACCATCATTAGTTTCACCATCATCATTAGTATCGTCATCATCGTTAGTACCACCATCGTTAGTACCACTATCATCATTAGTATCACCATCGTTAGTTTCACCATCATCATTAGTATTGCCATCATCGTTAGTACCACCATCATCATTAGTATCACCATCAGTAGTATTACCATCATCAGTGTCATCAACTGCTGTCAATTTAGGACAATCATTGGCTCCTTGTGATGTTTCAAGAGCTGCTCCCAATATATCAGCTCTGGCTACAGTGCACCAGTTAGTAAGTTCCCTTCCAGCTCTGCAGCGTAAGCCACAAGCATCTGCAACCAGTGGAAAAGAGCAGTTGGTATGCATTCTTGAATCTTAGGGTAATTTTTTTATCACATGGAATTTTACACATTTTGACCCAGCACATGAAATAAAGGCTGAGCAATGGCCAAGCATTGCAAGTCCATGAAAGACTGGACAGGTTGCTGGTCATTTACTCTTTCTGTAAGAAAACTCAATATTCTTTTGACCTATTGCTTTTTATACACACAAACAGCTATTTTTATATTAAGAGAATATTCTGTATAATATTATTTCTGTTAAACCTGAAGTACTTGGAGTTAGTTCACTCATTTTGGCTGACTATAAAACGTAGGAATATTGCTTTCTTTTTTGCTTGTCTCTCTTTGTTTTTTGATCCGGGCGTTCTTGTTCCTTATTAGGAAGAACAGAAAGCTAAAAACCCAAAGAGTGGTTACAAAGTTTCAGATACGGTTTACAACAACGAACACGAAATCCTTAAAGCGTGAGTATGTCATTTTTCTTGCAGATCATTGACTGTAATATATCTTGATGGGCGTTTCAGAACATAAAAGAAAATAATGTAGAAACCACCTGCCAAATGTTGAAAAATCGACACCCAGCTAATTTTATCTGGCTGTGGAGCTGTGCTCCGAGGTCATGCATGCATGGGCCGTATTGCAGCAGCAATATATGCCTTAACATGCTTTCGGTCCGACATCGTTGAGCTGCGTCCTTCGCAATTCAGTCCATGACTGCAAGTAAGGGCGATTAGCTTGCTAGATATTATTATTATTATTATTATTATTATTATTATTCAAACGCCCGTAATCTTTTACCACAGTCTGACACGCGACTTTTGCATCTTCATTTGCTTTGTAATTTATAATATAAAACAAATTTAGTAGTACACGCGCTCTTATTGGCCGAGGACCATTTTCTAAATTTGGATAGAAATCATGAATGACGTCATCAGTTGTTATTGCAGTCTTTCTTAAAAGCTTCAGCTCGTGATCCAAACCTTTTGTCGTGTTCTTCCAACAATCGATATCCCGCGTGTTTCCAATAGAGTATGGAAACATTGAAAATATAACTGTTAAAGCTTAATTAGCTCTACAGTGGAATCCCGTTTTAACGATATGCCAAGGGGGCGTCAAAGCTGTATCGTTAAACTGGGATACCGTTATACCGAGACTCCCGGTATAAAGATATTGTGAGAAAACTTCTAAAAATATCGTTATACCGGGAAAAAGATTTCGTACATGTTTTTACTCAATGTTCACTGATCGATAAATTTGTAACTAATACTTTGTAATATCAATTGATTGACAAAATAAATAATGATAGAAAGCGGTTTAAAACACATTAATCAGCATTCATGGCTGCTGAAGTGTAAGCAAGAACAATGATTACTGACAGAGGCATTGATGTTTATTAAGTAAAGTTTGTTTTGTTATAAAACCAGCATTTTCTTTGGTCTATCATGTTGGTTTTTTATCCTTATACTGGGAAAGGTTTTGCTCTTGGGGAACATATATCCATCTATCGTTAAACCGAATATCGTTAAACCGGGTTCTGCCCCATACATTTTACTAAAATTTTTGCCGGGGAAACAAATGTTTATAATCGTTATACCGGGAATATCGTTAAACAGAAGATCGTTAAACCGGGATTCCACTGTGCATGCTTAAAGTAGAACCAGCAAAGCACACAGATTGGCAAACGATAGCTCGATGAAACGTGTCTTTTCCACCGTTTTCGCTTCTTCATCTTTATAAACCATATCTTCAAAATTTTCTGCTACTCAGCAGAGATAAAAAATTTCTCCATTGAAAATTATGTTTTTCGCCATCTCAAACAAAACTGTTGTCAAAAAGTTATAATGTTTTGTAATAGTATACTCTACAAACATGGGTTTTGACCAATCAGAGCGTACATTGTACCAAATCTTTATTGTAATTGCAAATAAGAAGAAGAATCATATTCGGTTACGTATTTTTTACATCTAGCAATGCGCTTATGTTCGTACTTTATCCAACTACAGAAAAGGTGAATTTAGAGCCATGATGAACCTGATCGAAATTTAAATTTCTACAACAAAAGTCTGTTTTTAAAACATTTTGAGAATTTTGAATAACTAGAACTAGTTTCTTATAGCGTTAGCAATCTTTATAATGCTAGCATCGACTTTCTTTTTTTTCAAAGTGGAACGGTGATGAAAAAGAAATCACGTTGGGATCAAGAGATGAGTAGAACAGATTCTTTGGAATGCAGTAGAGGAAGTCCTGTGTTGAAGAATGACCATTTGCCTTTAGACAACACAGCTGCTGTGGTGAACTGTACGGACAAATCGGAATTAGAAACGCTTCAAGTTCTGATAAATACAAGTAAACCTACTTTGCAAGGTGCCTCACTTGATCCGCCAACATCAAACACAAAAACCGACGCAGCCACAGCCAATATCTCTTTTGTTGATGGTGTGAGTTCAGGTTTGTCAGGAGAGATTTTGACACAAACCAAAGTAGGAAGTTATGCTCAAGGTGCAGGCAATGATACTAAGCTCTCGACTGAATATTCAAGAGCTTGTAAAGACGAGTCTGTGTCAGTCGAGCATAAAACTGAGAGACCAGATTCAAGTAGTGATACAGAGCTCCTCAAGGAACACTTAGCAGCTCATGAAAACGTTACAAATTCAGCTGAACATCAAACTGGCTCCGAAGTGTCGCACTTCTCTATTGTTCATGAGTCGCCCAATGAAGATGTGGCCGATGTTAAAAGCGCTAGCTCTCAAAGCAACTCAGGAAAGGGCTCTCAGAGACCCATAGCGGAAGAGTCAAGAGAGAGGCAAGTTACAAGAAAGCTACAGTGGCTGACAAGGGAACAAAAAGCTGAAATGGTAATTATTAGTCGGACTTTAATATAGCTCAAACAACTATGAAAGAAAACTAAAGCTGTGAGATGTATGAATATAAGGTACATCGAATCAGAAAAGCAGTGGTTTTTAACTTTCAAAGAACATGAAAAAGTTCCACTGTTCCAATTCTATGTTTCCAATAATTTACGTTACTGTACAGTTGGGTAAGGAAAGGGTTTACCAGTGATGGTTAGATGGTTATCCTGTTGCTTTTACATATTGTCGAGAAATAACACTGAAAAACAAGGTTGTCACACGGTTGGCTCGAAAAGTCATGGAATTTTTAATAATGAAATAGTTGTGGAAAAGTCATGGACAAAACCGCTGGTACCTGAAGTAAAGATTTTAAAGACCCAGCGTGGAGGAGCCGAGTTTCAAAATGAAGCAATACACTGAGTTTTGAATAACAACTTTTCGAGCGGGAATCGGTGAAAACTTTACTACCAGATACTACCAGACTAAGGCTGAGCACGCGCGCCGGCAGTATTTTATCAGCGGTATATTCAATGACTTTGTCTGCGCCAGTACAGTCTACAATCCAGCTGTCTTAGCAGTGGTATGCTTTTTTCCACAACACAATAAGGATTTACCACGCTGTCAACATAATAAATTGATTAGATGTATATTGCATAAACGTAAGAATCGGTAAAATTTCCGTACTCATCCGCTCTTAAAATTGTATGCATACAGTAATGACCGCCAAACATCACCTTTCCTGCAGTCTGTGGCTGCCAAAATCTACATTAAAATTAATTCATTTCGGGAATTAACAGATATAGTTCGTATACCCCAAGTCTAACGATACTCCTTATTCCAACAGTTATTTCGAGAACTTTTTGTTTGTAAAGCGACGTTTACCTCCGATATATTGGTCTAGAGCTCAACAACTTTGTAAGCATAGTTAAGTACGGCTTGAGTACCGAAACTTTGCCTAGGAATCTTCAGGGGACCTAAGAGAGCAGTTCTTAATTTGATGCAATGTTCTGTTGCAGTTGAAGCTTGTGTGTTCCCGCTTACGTGCCATAGGCGTGTCTGGTCACGTTGGCGTGTTTGGGCTCCACTACGAGGCTGATAACAGCCGCTTGTATATTGTGTGTGCCAAGCACGTCACTGAGGCAGAACTCGTAGAACATTTCTTACAGTATGGATCAGCAATAGTTAAACTCAATCTAGATTCTAAGGGTGCTTCGAAGGTGAGTAAAATATTTGTTACCTTGTATCATTGTGCGCCAGTTCAGGTATAGGGAAAATGCCACTAATTCGATGATCTTGATGATTGGCGCAGTGGTAAGATCTCTGCCTCTCAACCCTGAGGTCCCCAGTTTGATCCCCAGCCTTGTCGACGGCTGAATATTTTGATGACCTTCTCTCCCGCTAAAGTGCATTCAGCTTTCCAACCTTCCTGTGTCGGTAAAGTGAGTACCAACATACACTGACTGCTTTCAAGCGGCTGCCAATTACTGCCAATTTATCATTGTAAAGCGCCTTTGAGCATATCCATATAGAGAAGGCGTTATATATTAAATGCATCACTTTACCTTTTAACTTTAACTATTAATAAAGTTTATTGAATATTAATTGGTACCAAGATATCTACAAGTTATTTCTCACTTTAAGAAGCCCGTTCCGGGTTGTTCAACCCTGGGTTAAGCAGCAAACTCAACCAGTAATTAAAAAGGTTTACGGTTCTTATGAAATAAAGTTTAGATTCTCCATAGAAAAAACAGTGAATTCCAAAATAACCTTGACCCCAAATCAGTCTTTGTAAGGTTGGAAACAAGAATTACCCTGGGTTAGAGCTAATCGGCCTTTGAACAACCCGGCCAAGATCTTGTCTTCGAAATAAAGCCAGTATTGTCATGAATTTGTTACTAACTCTTGCATGACATGTTCTGTATTTCAGGGCTGTGCTTTTGTTCATTATGTGAACCCAAGACACGCTGTAGCAGCACTCAAGAGTTCGCACGGGCAGGTAAACTGTTTAGATAGAACAACTGTATACATTGACACCTCGTTTGCGTCGAAAAACAGGTTTTGGATGGTTAGCAGTAGATTTTAAAAAGTACATGTTTGTCGGAATTAGACAAAAAAATCCAACGCTATTTCTCATTTAAGAAGGTTTATACGCTATAGTAAAACAATTTTTCACTTTTACAAGGGTTTTAACCAATTATTGTAACGAGAAATGGAGTTCCATGGTTCGCACTATTCTAAGAATTTTGAAATTTCTTTCCTGGTTCTGGAAAACTCTTTGAAAAACAGTTAGTTTGCCTGTACTCCTTTGTCTGGAAATTGTTTTAGAAATTCTCAAACAAACAAACTAGGTCCCACTGAAGCATTTCGCTCGCGTTGCACAATTTGTACACAGTTAATATATACGGACTGGTTAGGAAACCATTGTTGTATGCCTTTGTTCGCCATTTTCTTTCTTTTTTTTTTGCTTTTAACCTTGCACAAAACGTGCAGAAAACACAAAAGCTTTTAAATTGCAAATCAACAAATAGCCAGTCAAAATTCTCACTAACACCTGAAAAAAAAGAATGTGCAGGGTGACGGTTCGTTCAACATAAAACAAATTATCTTTGAACATTCTTATATTTCTCGTTTGAGGTTTGCCAGCTTTCATAACCAGTCCGTATATTAACTATGATTGGTATTTAGACCAATTTTTAGAAGTGTTTTTTTGTTCTTGGGATTTGGGTCAACTTGCGTTATCTTGCTCTTTGAAGGTTGAAGAACTGGCCATAGTTTTGGTGGCGTGTAGTCGCTCAAGTTGATATTGCTTTGTTTTTGCATAGAGAGAACTAGGGGATTGCTCCTGAAAAAATTATGTTGCTACTCTGGAAAACTTCTGGAGTTTTGTTTTCATCAATCAATACAAACCATGGGCGATCGAGTCTGGAGTCAAATTTGCGGAAGATATAATTTGCTACCCTTGTGTACCCCATCTTACTCTAGGAACAGGCGATGGAGCCTAGAGATCCCCAGTTCGATTCCCGGTGACTGCACGTCTGTTTCGACTTTCTTCTGATCAGTGTAGCTGTAGCTTTGAATACCCGTAAAACGGAGCACTGACAGAGGGAAGTTTAAAGGCTTCCATTGATACCAGCACTCTCTGAGAGCTGAAGGAACTACCGAGGTTAAATAACGGCACCTTTACCTTTATTGATGAAAAAAATTTTTATCTGCTCTAAGAAAGGTTTACTTTACACCTTGTAGGTCCTTGGTGGCTTGCCGATGAAAGTTATGATAGCAGAACCAAAATCACGAGCCGGATCAAAGAAAAAGAGAACACTGCAAACTAAACCCTAGTTTGAACTGGATTTTATTAGTAGTCTTGAAGTAAACAGTCATACAATACTTCAAAAAAAATAACTATAACGTTCTTTTCGTTTTTTTCTTCCGCCTTGAACAGATGGACCATGCTTTCTAAATACGTTTCATCATCCCTGTCGAACAATCTTTGACACATTCATAAAAAACATTTAACTTGAGAGTTAAGAATGCCGTTGAATTTATTAAGCCCCGGGAGTAATGGAACCAACTTTTGAAACAGAAAGCTCCTTCCATGAACTCTAGGGACCTTGTGCGTGATATCTTCGCTTCGTTCAGGCCCGCAGCAGCTTTATTTAGCCGAAATTGTCAACTTCAAAATACCAAAGGCTATAAATTGTCCCCGAAGGGTGGAACTTGAAAAAAAGTTCGTGTAAGGGGTATCACCCAAACTTTAAAACCCTTACCCTGTTCATGATTGTTGTAATAAAGTGACACCCTGTTTATGATATAAGTGTGCACTTGTTTAATTAACAATTATTCCAAGAGCGCGCATTGGATATGAGATGGTAAATAGCCAAAGAGGCGCGTAGCGCCGAGTTGG
>JANVCF010173072.1:0-11117 GCA_025388745.1 Hydrozoanthus gracilis
ACTGGTTCTATTGGAATCTATCCTATTATGTTTGAGGTCAATGTTAAAAAATCAAACCAGCATAGAAATAAAACTAGTGCAAAATTTCATCAAGTTACATTCAAGCCTTGAAAATTTCTAACTCTTAAATGGCAAACTTGAATTACCAAACTTTTTGCAGATTAATATCAGAATTTGCAGCATTGGGTCTTGTAGGTATTTTAAATGTTGCACGAGCAACAACATTGAAGAAAAACTCTTGTTTTCCAATGATTTCAAACTTGCCAAAAAATCAATCTTATTCCAAAATAAATAACATTGCATCTGCTGACACAAAAAAGAAAATGGTATTCAAGTGCATATCCAATACAACGTGCTTTTGGAATTCTAGCTAGACAAACTTGGAAAGCCAGGGTCACAAAAAACAACCAAACACTTGGACTGCCTTATCAGTACCATCCGATCTTGTGGAGTGACCTTTGCGGTTTGGACCAACAGAGACAGTGGCAAGCAGGAGTGGACAGCTCTCATAGGAGGCGACAAAAAGCGACTACTGAGACAACTGCCAGAGAAACTTGAAGAATGTCTTCCTACAGAACATAGAAGAGAAGATGATGCACTTTGGAAGGTAATTTCTAGTTTGTCAAATTTGAACAACAGGCAGACCGAAATGTATGTTATACTTCAATCTCTAAGAATTTCCATAATCTGAACAGCATGTTGGGAGCAAAAGAGCCAAAACCGGATGATATCAGTGACTTTGAAGACAAGGTATTTGAACCATTTGCTACTAAGATTTTATTCAAGTAAAAAACAATAAGCAGTAGCTTGTTCAAGTTGTAGAAAAATTAATGGCTTTACCATTTTGTCATGTAAAAAATAGTTTACTGACTGTGATTACTTACAATTATTGACAGGCTGTACTGTGGGGAAAGGTGCTAGTCAGCCTCAACAGCAAGTCAGTACCAGGATACACATTTAAGTGTGTCATTACACCGTACATACACATCATGTTGTACCACCTTAGAGACCTACTGAGAATGCATGGAGGAATAAAGAAATTTACTGGTCAAGGTATGACATGATATAAGTTTAATTAAATCTCACACAAGGTATTTTCAGAATAAACTTAAAGAGCTGTTTCTCTAACTAGACTGTCTAAGCAGTCTCATCAAATACGAGGTTTTTAATGGTTGGTACAAAAATTTAAAACAATTAGCATTCGAAAAATTGGA
Organism: Hydrozoanthus gracilis; assembly: GCA_025388745.1. Classification (NCBI taxonomy): domain Eukaryota; kingdom Metazoa; phylum Cnidaria; class Anthozoa; order Zoantharia; family Hydrozoanthidae; genus Hydrozoanthus; species Hydrozoanthus gracilis. The sequence continues at coordinate 1,215 of JANVCF010173072.1, forward strand.
ATATGATAAAATGTAAAATTACAGATAGAGCTCTTTCACTAACTAGACTGTTTAAGGTAAAAAAAAATGGTAAAAAGGTAAGTTCGTACCTTCCTTGACGCCCGGTAAAACAAATTCAATGCAAGTGTTTAAGAAAAATATAAAGTTATGGACAGTTACATCTACACTATTCTATTTCAACTGGCTTTCTGTGATGTTTCGCATTCTAAAAAATATCATCCTACACAGAAGAAGAATGATGACTTCCGTAAGTATTTCCATCATAAAAAATACAAGTGGGATACTTGAAAGGCTCTGATTGCTGTGGAAAAGCGACTAGAGAAAATCCAGATTCAAAGAAGAACACCAAGATCCAATACCAGAAGGAACACCCAGTTCTGGATTGAAGGGGGGAAGCAAACCTGTGCAGCCAACCTTAAGAGGAAAACCTTGGAGCATGCTTCACCAACGACTCCATTTCCGCCAGCACCAACTTAAATAAGTGAGGCAGACTTAAAAGGCATGACTGTGGCAGAACTATCAAGGGTTCTATCAAAACTCCTGGGAAAAAGTGTAGGAAAGCGCTAAAAGACAGCCCTTATCCAGCAAATTGTGAAATAACAAGAAAAAAGAAAAGATTAAGCACCAACAAAAGCTAACAGAAGTGGCTCCTTTAAGAGCCACCCAATCTGCAAAAGAAATGGCCACTGCAACTTCTCTAAACAGTAAATAATAATTATTTCTGTGAACGATTAACACTAAGCTGAGGACTTCTTGTTGATTAAACTTAAAGTCACTTTGTTGACAAAGCCAATAATTCTAATTCATTTAATAGTGTAATGAAATAGCGAAGTCAGGAATAACAATACACAAATTCGAGATAATTAACCAGACAAAATTGGGCAATAAACACAAACTTGTTGGAAACGAGCCCAAACTGCTAGCTGTTAAAGAAAAAGTATTTAGAACGAAGAGTCCATTTAACAACAAAGCTAGTAATTCTCATCCAGTTATATTTTAATGAAATCCCAATGCAAGGAATAGCAATACACAAAGTTGATTCAGGACTGGTACTTAACCAGATAAATTAGGGACTTTAAGATACACGTATTTCGGTGTACGGGTATAGAGCAGCGCCATTTCGACTCTATCGGGTAGCTCTACCCGTTTGACCGGGGTAAACAGCATTCTACCCGTGGAGTGGAACCGGTGTAGCCATGGAAGTGCGGGTAAGTTTTTGCTATGTTAAATGGAGACTTTTGTTGAGTAACTTGTCTTTTCTTGAATCTTTTATCATTTCTGCTTTATGTTCTTGATGAAACTTTTAGAAAAGTGAATCTCAAGTGGCCAAAAACTCTTCATAATTGCTTAATTTTGCATCGCCGATTCATGGCGAATGCTCGATTGCACGAGCTATAGACCCGTCAAGAGATTATCGCGAAACTGTGAAACTTCACACCATTTTTGAACTGATACAAGTTACTGCTGTTATTTGTTGTTATAAGTCTTTTACTTACCGGGATTTTGGTTTCGGGAGAACACAAGAAATTTCGCTGTAAAATGTTCTAAGTCATCAACGATTTTATTATGTGTTTACCTTTGTCTGTTGTCTGAAAAGCATGGTGCATTTACTAACCGAATTATTGTAAAGAGTGAGCTCAACTATTTTACCTACCAGTAAGATTTTGTTAACAGTAGATGTTTTTGTAATATTTTGGGCGGAAAACTGAAGACTTTATGCCAAACTAAGTGTGTGAATCAGAATGAGTGAATCAGAAGCATATAATCAACTAACATCCTAAAAAATCCAAAATGTAATTAATGAAACTATAAAAGGTAACTTAAGTGGAACGAATTACAAAAATCAAGGCATGCTATGCAACCAAACGAATGAAGATAAAAAGAACAAACGTCTCAGTGGCACCCTCGCGGAAGCTCGGAGTATCTTAACAAATTTATCGTAGTCAATCACACGTGTACGGGTACCCAAATACGTGTATCTTAAGGTCCCTATTATGCCAAAAACATAACCTTGTGGGAAACGAGGCCAAACTGCTAGCTGTTAAAGAAAAACTATTTCGAACAAAGAGTCCCTTCGCCACCAAAGCTAGTAATTCTAATCTATTTATCTTTTAATGAAACCCCAAAGCAAGGAATAGTAATACACAAAGTTGATTCAGTCAGGACTGGTAATTAACCAGATAAAATTATGCCCAAAACATAAACTTGTGGGAAACGAGGCCAAACTGCTAGCTGTTAAACTTACAAAAAAAATATGTTGAACAAAGAGTCCCTTCGCCAACAAAGCTTATAATTCTTATCCGCTCATCTTTTAATGAAATCATAAAGTTGGGAATAGCTATACACAAATTTGTCCAAAAACTTATACTCTTGACAGACAATTAACCAGATAAAACATGCAATAGTCGAATAAACACAACCTTGTGGGAAACACAACCTTTAGAGAAACAAGGCCAAACTAGTACTACTACAAACAAAAATAAATTTTAGCTTAAAGTAACCTATATTGAACTAAAACGCAGCTACAAAATTAAAGTTAATTAAATTCTTTTTTCTCATAAAATATTAGTTCTAGCCTGCAGACAACCAGCTCCGAAAAAATGCAAGTCTTAAAACTTTGTCTACTCGCAAACACGTAAAATTGCGAATGGTTGACAACGAGGACACATGTTATGCTACGTCTGATAATTTTTCAAACACTTAAATTAACGCATTTATTTTTTTTTATTGGGAACCTGTCTAGATTAGCTTAGCTATTTGCGGGACACTGTTAAAAATGTAAATTGGTATAAAGATGAAATTAACTGTTGTTTTTGTTGTTGAGGGTGCAATTAGGACATTTTCCCATGAAGTATTAAGGACACGGCTAAGACAAGCAGAAGTACAAAGGTCATTTCTTTTATTTGGTGGCTCTTAAAAGAACCGTTTGTGATTGTGATGGACGTCTTACACGCAACAGCTTTTGTTGAATCGGAAGCCAACTTTTTCAAAATATCGGGACGGAGCTCGGTCGCCATCTTTTGTCAGGAAAACCGGCGCCTTTCCAAGACATTGTCTTATCAGTACGGGGAAGAGCACGCGCCTTTTTCCTCCGGTTATAGTGACGTAACGGTCCAAGTAACCATCGAGTCCAGCGGCCTTGAAATCTTGTTCTTCTTCTTGGCATGGGTTGGACGATATTTCTGGGAACAAGTGGCGCAAAATATCGTGGCCAAGATCGATATGAACATCCGTTATCAAGTTCTTTTTTACGCCAAGCTCAAAAACCAGCGCAACCTTTTCTTTTCCTTCGGACACCCGTTTGGAGTCAGGAATAGGCATAGTCCTGACACTGGACTAGTTATTCGTATACACCTTGCTCTCTTCGTTCGGCAACCAAGCGCTCCACAAAGTAAAGGTCAGGAAGTACTTCTCTTTTCTTGAGACGCTTCGGACGTTCGTACGATATCTCAGTTAGTGAAGCGTAACAACCGGGCTCTGGCCGAACACGCTGTGTCATTTTGTTTCTAAGATACAGAGGGGGAAGTGCAGAAGCGTTTCCTGGGGTCTTTGAGTTAAGCTGGTGCAAGACAGCCTTTTTTAATTGTCTTAACTTTGGAGCTGCGATATCTGGCTTGAGTGCCAGATTTGGCAGTCTCCAGACTGTCTGAAATACAGGGGGAAGCTTATTCGGTCTCCGTATTATTATTATTTTTTCTTTCAAGTAATTTCAAAGTTAACTGCATAAAAGATTTATGTATTTTTATGCAAAACTAGAGTTAAATCAAAACATTAATTGATAATTTTAAAAAGCTGCACTTGTTGTCTATGCCACTATCACTTTGCTGATAAGTAAACAAAATTGCCTCTCAAGCCAGATATCGCAGCTCCAAAGTTAAGACAATTAAGTTTTGAGCCAGCTGCCCTTAATAACAAATTTTATTCCAAAGGATAGCATTTAACAGTCGGACTGAACTTGTGGCTACAATAGATCATTTAAATTAAGTGACATAGATAAAAACAGAACAGTTTACAAGTTTTTGTTGACGAAAATTTATGAATGTAGTTTGATAAGTCCGATGTGTAGGACATATTAAGTTTAACGAAATGTTTCTACTTTGTCTTTCCTTACCATCGGGCAGAATCGATGGACACATCCGGGAATGTTGGACTGATATGCATTCATTAACACGCGGGTAGTCAAGGTGTTGAGGCAGAAATATAAAGGTCGTTCAAAAAGTCTTGAAGTTTTGTTTATCAGGAATCTTTTGGAAAAGCTGCCCCTAGCGCTTCTTGTAGTAGACATAATAAGTATTTGAAAAATATTAAAAGTTAGTTGTTCGACGAAGTTTGGCACTAGTATTTTAGCTTCAAATTATAGCAATCTAAGAAGTTTCAATGTATGAAAACCCGCTGTCCTGTCCTGTCCAAACACATTTTTGAGGGTGTTCGTTGCATGTTCTGTCAGCTGCCCCTAGCGGACCAAATAGTTTGGTTTATCAGCTTCGTCAAGAGACTTTTATCACTTCAAAACGATGCGTTTTTGCACTAATAATTTTTATTTTACTGTTTGGGTTTGCAAAATTATTTAAAAAAGCGCGCGTTCGTGCATAATTAGTCAGTTCATGCCAGATTTAGCTCCTATCCTTTATTTCGCACCATTAATGACCTATTCAATTTGCCAGGCACACTTGCCACTGTAATTTAAAACCAGTTTAGATGATGATAATACGTCATACGTTTGATACACCGCCAATTTTAAGCTTCTCGACTTCACTGCTTTAATTGAGTTCAGTTCACTTCGGACGTCTCGGACAAAAATGTCAATGTCATCATTCAATATCGAGGGCGAGGAAAGCTTTTAGAACAAGGGGTGGATCGGGAGCTCTTTTTAGAGCTCAGAGAATCCCTGGTCCATCCCGAGTTCATTAATGTTCAACCGCCACTAAAAAGTGGCATTGATCAAAACTTCTTTTTGAGTTAAGCTTAACTTAATTAGTATTAAACTTAAAAAGTTTTATTTTATCTCACCTTAATTTCTTGTGATGGATATACTTATACTTGTCAACTATTGTTTATAATGATAAAAAATTTTTAAACAGATAAAAAACGCCAAGCCTACGAGAAGCTCCACCCGGAAAACCGACACAAAGTCAGCGAACTACTTCGTGTCCTGGACAGGCAGCGATAAAAGGAGACGTATCGAGGCCCGAAATTCAGGCTCGAATGGACGACAGAGCGGAGGCCAGACGCCTAGGTATCCCGCTAGGAGAGATGCAAACCCGACTGCTACTCGATGCTCTTCAGCGCTGCATAGGTGTTATAATTGCTGCTAAAGGCCTACCAGTGGTTTTATAGGTTCACGCAAACCTATTTGCCACGCTGTCTTAATGGGGAGGAAATTGAAGGCTAATAACGTATTTTGCATTTATCTGCAAAGTTCCATTCATTCGTTTACAAATTCATGCTGATTATGTAACGTTTGTATTTGAAAAAGGTTTTTGCGAAAAGAATGTAATCAACACTCTATTGTTTGTATAAGCGCGCTAATGATTATCAACAAAATTGTATTGGTTGTTCATTGATGCTATGGTTTAAAATTTTATTGAATATATTGGTCATTAAAAAGAATGCCCGTTAACGCAAAAGGATATTCTTTTGATGTTATTGAATTTGCAATGCGCGCAAATGAAGTTGCTTTGACGAATTTGAATTTCGCAAGACGTTAACGAAAGTCTTGAAACATAATTGAATGTTTACAATTACGCAGATACCCTTGTGGTGGGTGCATTTGGCGCAATTGAATGCCGATTGGCGCAAATGAAGCTATTTTCGCATTATTGTATGACTTTTCATGCAAATGATTGCGTATTTTCTCTAAATGAACAGCAAAAGGTTTATTTAAACAATTCCACACCAGGAAAAGCAAATGGTGTTGTGAAAGGTTTTTTTTTTGTCAATTCTGAAAATGTTTATTATGAAGCTCGTAAACTCCTAAACCAGCGTTTTGGCAATCCTGTCCACGTCGCAGAAGCGTATAAAACTCGGTTATGAAATTGGCCACAGATAAAGTACGGTGATACTGCTGGCCTTCAAGAGTTTTTTGATTTTCTAGTTAGATGCGACAAAGCTGTGAAAGTTTATGGAAAGATGGAGGAATTAAGTTCAAGTCAAACCCTTTTTCAAGTTAGCAGCTAAACTACCTTCATTTTCAGGTGTCAAGTGGTGCCGCCACGCTCATGAGACACAGTTGATTTCCGGTTTATCAATTAATTTTAAAGATTTCGTTTTGTTTGTGAAGGGCGAATCAGATCTAGCAAACGACCCAGTTTTTTCCCCGGATGCTTTGAGGCGCGAAAGAAAGGGAAAAAAGAAAAAGTAAAAAAACCAAACCAAAAACCAAACCAAAAAAAGGTGTTCAGCTTAGCCACAGAATACGCCAAAATTTCAGTAGATACAGTGCCAAACCAACCTGCCCCACAACAAAAATGTCCAGTCTGTGAGAAAAATTACGATCTTATCAAATGTCCTGAATTCGTACGGAAAACACTCAACGAGAAAAGAGATTTCATTAAAACAAAGCGACTGTGTTTTGGTTGTTTAAAAGCAGGCCATTTTTCTTCAGATTGTCAAGCTCGACTGAAATGCAAGTATTCTCTCGGTTGAAATAAGTTTTCTGACAGCTGCTTTTTTGTTATCGGGGAGGATATTAGGATCCTTTAGCCATGGATATTGCGCAGCCCACCTTCTCGCTTTTCATCGTAGCTTAGATTTTTCTCAATAATAGCAAGTTCTCTTTCCTCCTTGATGGTATAGTTCTTACTGCCAAGAGGGAATCTGTCGCACTTGCATCCTCCACATCGAGGTGTACATTATATTCCAAGGTTCTCAATTTTGTAAAAATCTTCCACACTAGCGGGTGACACACGTAAAGCTTGCACGCTGTTAAGCTTAGTAGTTTCTGTTATTCTTGGATTGGTATCTCCGATGCATTTGCCAAAACGATTTTCCAGTAGAAGTAGGTGTCCTGTGCCCTGCCGTTTTTGTGGATGGAAACTGGCGTGTTCAAAGCCAATCAATACGTATACTTAACCAGTTGGCCTTTCTATTTCATTCTTGGATACATTCTTAAACAACTCGTGCACGTTATCTAGGCTAATAGCGGAAATATCGGATGTTATTTTAACGAAACCGTAGGCGTCGATTTTTACGAATTGTCCTTCACTGTCGATTAAAGGGAGTCTGTATTTGCACGATACCAATTTCTCTCTGGTACCCCCAACCTCGACTATTGATTACTCAGTTCTTGTTCCCTTGAGTTTTTCCTCTTTCGCCTTTTTGTTAGTTATGAAGCATCCTTTCTTAGTCTGAATTCTTTGAAATTGTAGTAGACATGTTTTGGCGTCTGCAGAGTTGTATGTGTTGGCTGTAGTGTCCGGCGTTGGTTGATCTTCACGCAGAGAGTTGTGGTGTTTTTTTTTTGTGCAGTCGTTGATTCCACATATTCTTTTATTCCTGCAGTTTTGCATTCTGTGGCCGCGCCTAAGACACAACCAACAAGCACCCCTTTCCTTAAGAGTTCTTCTCTTTTCTTCTATTGATTTTGAGAGATATACTTTACACTCGCTCGTCCAGTGATTGGATAAGACATTTGCTGCATCTTGTACTTGTGGTAGTGTTTTCATTATTTTCCTTCTGCGGGTAGTGTGCGAAACCTTTCGTTTCGCTCGTACTCGGAAGCTAACTTTTAGTCCAGAAGGAATCGCAGGAGACTCAGAAACTTATCCGTCTTGTCGACTCTGCTACTTTCACAATAAACAAGCTTAGACCATTCGCGTTTCAAATCAGCTGGCAATTTCTTCTCGATCATACTCACAGAGCTCGTTGTCGTTATTTCCTTTTCTAGCCCCAGTCTGTGTAAATCTCTGTAGCTGTCTTCAATGATGTTGACAAAATGAACACGTTTTTTATTCTCGTCTTCTCTTAGGGTCCTTGTATTCTGAATGGTATTCATAATAACGTCAACTACTTTAGGGATCCCCGTACCTTTCGTCTAATCGTCTCCACATAGCATTTGAGTCGTCATCGATACTCTTTGCAACAGTAGCTGCTTCTCAACTAAGACACGAGCGAAGAATGCAAGGTGCGTATTCCATGTTGATAGTCGGCCTAACCTGCTTGTTAAAGCCGGTTTCGAATCTTGAGTATACTATTATCTGTCCAGCGAAGAGCAGCATTTTTACCTTTTCCAGCTGTAAAAGATTCTGTTTGTGCGCGCCTTCAGTTTTCTTCTCTTTCGCGATCGATTCTATATTTCAGTGATGACGTCATTATAACGCGCGTGCTTGTTGCGAATCTAATCGATCTCTCGTTCTATGTCTTTTCTGTCGATTAGATCGAGCATCTTGTTGTGTAATTCATCACAGTTAGCGCAGTTTCTAGTTCTCGTCCAGTTTGGGTTTCTTTTGGCCTTTGTCTGTTAAATCAATTAAGCTAAGCGCGTGGTTCATTTGTGTTTCAAAAATTGCTTCTAGGGATTTTTCTTTGCGTCCAAATTTTCTAACAGTCTTTGAAGTCTTGTTTGTTCAGCGCGCATCGTTTCCTGGTGGCTCAGGCCTTCTCTTTGCTTCCTTTCTAATTGGCTCTGCTCATCGACGTATCTCAAATGGATAACAGATGCTTCACTATACAATTCTTTTAATTAATCTAACGTTCGCTTTGTTCAATTTCTTCTTCGTTTAAATGTAGAGTATGAAGATCGTGCTTACCTTCTACTGTATTCCATGCTTCATGGAGGTCAGCAAAGGTTGATTTAGCGATTTCGATACCTTTATTCTCCTTGATAGACTTCAGGAACTCGTTCCTCTTTCTTGTAAATCTTGACTTTGAGGTCGCTCGTGTTTTCCTCGCTTCTTCCGTCAACTTAACCGCATCGGATTTCGAATGTATTGTTTTAAAGATACAATCAACTACCGGTTTCAAACTGTTGTATTATTCGTCATTAGTGTCGTTCGAAATCTATTAAATTACACGCTGGTAAACGTCAGTAAATAAAACGCGATGATATTGACAAAAAACCTCCAAAATAGCTACCCAATCATTGTCTTGCTTCTTGTTTGACATGAGTAAATAATCAATTATAGTTAATTAGCCAAATGTTACGCTTTCGCGTGCTTCGTGATTGAAATAGAGCGAAACATTTAGAATAGCATGAGCTTGGCCATGTCCTGTAATTTTTACTGCATGTCTGGTTGTTCTCAATGCATTGATTGACACATCGGGCAACAGAATACGTTCGCTGTTGACAGTTTTTTTTGTTTGTTGACACTGAGTGTTCCGTTCAACTTCAACATTTCCATGGGCAAGGCATAGGGAAGCTTTCATGAGCTTGGGCAAGATTGTGTACTACACTGATCCCAAAGAGTTCTTGTTAGGGTACTTCCAGTAAAGATCAATGTCTGAGCCAGCCTCTCGCTACCAATTCTCTGGGATCTATTGTGCCAGATACAGCAGCAATTTGTCTGTCAGTAAGCTGATCGCATCTGGACTAATGACCTGTGGCATCTTCTTGGCAGTTCGTTCAATAGCTTCAACCCCATGTTCACTCTTCTAAAGTGTGGATGCAGTGATGCTAGATCTTTAAGGATCTCTTTTGTAAGAGGTAGCTTGTTGAACATATACTTTGCTGCTCGAGTAGACACAAACAACTTTATTAAATTATTACATGTTACCATAAGGATATTGACTAGACACTGTTTGCAGTATAGAAAGAGCATAGCTATTTAGAAATAGCAGAGCTAGTCGAGCTAAATGACTCACCGATCAAAAGCATCTGATCAGGCAGCTGGTTCTCTGACTTAGATATATCTGCTGCGAACATTTTCTTGCCTGTTTTCTCTCCTACTTTATCTGTTTTGAGAAAGC
>JANVCF010173183.1:0-11116 GCA_025388745.1 Hydrozoanthus gracilis
TCTCTCTCTCTCTCTCTCTCTCTCTCTCTCTCTCTCTCTCTCTCTCTCTCTCTCTCTCTCTCTCTCTCTCTCTTTCCAGCCCCTCTCGATCTGATCTCTGGTACTCAGGGTAGCTCCTTAGTGAGCACTCAATATAACTTATCACTTTCATTTCTACTTACACCTGCTTCAACTTCAAGTCTCAGACTTATAAAGTCAGCGTTGGCCGCAGCCGCCAGCGATTCTTTATAGTTCGTGGTAGTGAGCTTGACAACGGCATTGAAGACTTTACCTGTGACGTGATAAGAAAAACAAAACTGAGACGTTATCAAAAAAGGTTAAAATTCTTTTTACCATGAAAGCAACAAAGCTTACAAGTCGAGAAAATGGACGAAGGCGAGAACTGGATTAAAAATAGCTATGAAGGAACGAGTCTTCTACTACTCACATTTCAGTTTATCCGGAGTTGGCGGGGGCTTGGTCGGCTTGGTAGTCGGTTTTGGTGTAGCTTTTGCTAAAATAAAAAAATAAACACATATTAGATTTAAAAAAATCAGTATATTTAAGTATAGCGAATAGCACAATACTCTCTAGGTTACTCTCTAAATGAAAGAGATTATTCATCGTGGGTAATATAAGAATACTGATTGAGATTGTTCAATTTTCTCACAATAGATTCGGTCCTCAATGACTCATGGCATTGTGAGCAATCTCACTAATTAGGCTACTTTTGCTCCATTTTCTGGTCAGTTAATAAGTTGATAAGTTACTATTTCAATCAATGATCAGTCAGTGATCAGGCAATCAATCATTAGTTCAATTAGTCAGTCAGTTAGGTTATCAGATAGTCAAATCATTAAGTAATAACAATTATTATTACTTATACTGCATGTTTTTTACAGTTGCACATGATCAAATGCACATTTACTCAGTCAGTCAATTATGTAATCACATAAAAGCCAGTCAGTCATCAGCTAGTATAGTCAGTCAGGCAATCACACAGTCACTCGCTCACTTAGCAAGTTACTCGTTCAGTCAGATACTCAATCAGTCAGTCTCACACTCACTCACTCAGTCAATCATTAAGTGAATCGATCAGTCACTCACTCATGCAATCTATAAGTTAGTCAGTCACTTAGTCAATCTATGAATAATAATTTAATCCGTCAGTAACTCATTAAGTCAACCAATCAGTTAGTCAGTCAGTTATTAAGTCAATCAGTCATTCAGTCACTCAAATCAATCATTATATCAATCAGGTAATCACCAAGTCATTCAGTCAGTCAGCTAGTCAGCGAGATGCTGGGTGCGTTTAATAAAACCCCACCCATTTTAACGCAAGCTTTTCAGCCAGTTTCAGACCATTTTCATAAAACCTTAACATAGGACACAGGTTTGTTGTTTGCTACAAATAAGTACCAAATTTCAGACAAAAGTATCAGAATCTTTTATCCACTTTTATACTAAGCAACCCAGAGCCATTTCTTTAGTCGGCACAAACAGTATAGAGGTATTAAAAGAAAGGTAGTTACCTTTTTGGGCGATTGTTGTACCAATAAGAATCACGGCTATAAAGATACAGCTCGCTAGGACCCTCATCTCTTGAACCTTATAAAGAAGAAATAATTTAGCTCACTGGACTGACCGCGATGACTATATATGAAAAGAAACACTTTATCTTTCATGTCAGGCAGGACCAGCAAACAGCTTAGTCACAACCGGTTACAAGTTAGATCTTCTCCATGCATACAAATGTGTGGCCAGTCCTACAAAGACAGTATATTTTGGGATATGAGAATCTACTTTCAGAGAAGCCGTCATGAAATACGAATAATTTCGTCAGAGCTCTTTAAAGGATCAAAAGAAAAGTTGCGGCGTAGTTTTCTGCAAACTGTCTTGGCAGGCGTAGCTCCTCTCATGTTTCATGACATTTTTTTACAAATACAGGTTGTAAGACATTTTTGTCTAAACAATATTATAAGAGGGTCAAAAGAAAAGGAATAAAAAAGATAAATATTACTTAGTATAGGACATTCGCTGTTGTTTGCTAGTCGTGTAATCATAATGACATTAATGTTGAAGAAAACTGTATACAGTACTTGAAGCAGTTCCCACCTTTTGAGGCGCAATCGTTTCACTCTCTTAATTTACAATGGTTGATTGATACCTGTTAAGAATTGTGTCTCGAAGGTATAACAGGCTTAATATAGCTTCAGTTTTAAATTAAGACAACTTGAGACTAGTATTAATAAAGTTCACTAAACTGAGTTTATTACGCGATTAAATTACATTGATTATAAGCTTATGGATTTGAACCATGAGTTGTGAAAGTTTTGGTCTGCCTAAATCGCGGGGCTAGCGACACAAGATGAAAATGGAGTTTCTAAAACGACAGACATATAAAGGTCACTGATTTTGAAACACTACTGGTTCTAGTAAACCAAATAAAACGATATAACGAATTAAGTCAGTCGTAAAGAAACAAAAAAACAAAGATTAAATTGTTGTCTTCAAATAATCGGAGAACGACAAGTAAAAATGCTAAAATGGCTACACAGACCCTGCTTTTGTGTTACGACGACTGTCATATGACAAATGTGGGTCTCTGTCTTCTTAAGAACATTTCATTGAAGTATTGAGCAATCTATCAGACCGCTAGAGAAAAAGAAATTTCAAGTAACTTACAGATTTGGGGATCCGGGAAACGAGTTCTAAGATAAAGTTGAGTTTCGAGAAAGCAACCGGCCAAATATCGCAGATTAACTATAAACAGCCGAATTATAATTGCATAAGCGATGACTCCGTAATCAGTAAAGATTCTTAAGCTGTTTTGTTACGGTTGATTAACCAACTGCTCATGCGTAGTGCACCATATGAAAGTAAAACAACAACTTCTACTGTTTGATATAAATTTCACAGCTTCAGACACTTCTAATCTAAAAACAACTGAAAATTTACGATGCTCAAAAAATTTTGAACCTGTTGTAAAGATATAAGGGTCGTACAAGGTTAGAATTTCAGTTGGCTACAAGAAATGATAGCTGGTCCTCGGCACCATTCCAAGTATATGACGTATTCCACAAGATTTTAGTTCAAACAACTTATGAATCGCCCGAATAGTGCATCAAATTAACTATATGAACCTGATTATATGTTCTTCATTACTAGTTTAGGATTCATTAATAGAAATAAGCCTTGTACCCTTGACAGCTGATTCAGTACTTAACTAAGAAGAGTTATAGTTTGATCTTTGTCATAGTAGTTTGCACACATACCCGCCTTTAGCGGTCTTTCTAGCAGGTCGGACAGGTGGCCAGTTTTTCTATAAATTGATAAAACACATATCAAGAACTGGTTTATTCTCTTTGTTCTAACCCCTAAGCAAAATAATTTGGTTTCTACTTCAAAACAAAAGAACGAAAAGACACTGAACCTATACCAAATTAATAATTGTTCTGTTTAATCGTTTTTGTTTTTCCATTTGTTGCTTTCCGAAAGCTTGAGAAATGCGCCAGTCAAGGTTTCTAAAACATCGCTCAGCTTAATCAGTCTTTGATTTCAGTTGTTCTTGATTAATTATAAGGAACTCTTTTGCGTACTGAGACGAGAGCAAATGGGAAACTGGAAACAATTAATGGGACTCCTCTCTCGCCCAACTCCTTCTCAGCTAAAACCAGTTCTAGAGCTTATAAACAAACCCATTCTTTTATAAATAAAAGTTACTCTTGTTTGACCTATTTTATTTTAGTTATTGTTTATCTTTACCTAAGAAGAAAAAAAAAGGAAAATCATTAAATTTCTCTTCGACGCAACAAACAAGAAAAAAATCTTAATTTGCTAGCTAAGATTTTGTATTGCTTAAAAAGAAGATCTAAAAATTAATTAGTACAGATAATCACATGACGCAAAGTAAAAATTTAGGATTGATTTTGAAATTAATCCTAAATATTACGAATTATGCGTTTGCATGTTTATCACATCGAAGGCAAATTCTCGAGGTACAAAAACGATAAAACGTTGCTGAACTAATTTTAACTAACCAAAGCTTGTTTCAAGTTTGAAAATCTTTGCAACCTCTTGAAACATTCGGAAATCTTTAGAAAAGGGTTTTAAATGTTTCTTAAGCGTTCTAATGTTTCATAAAAGTTTTTGGAAAATCTTCGGAGACATTTACAAATCTTCGGATGTCTTCGCAGTTTCGAAAACAGCTAAAAAGCGTTACTGACTATTTAACAAAAATGTCAGCAAATTTTTTGAAGCACACTAGCACCCAGTTAGCGCTGCCTTTAATTAAGAAAAATTACTGAAATGCCCCGTTAATATCCAGTCAAATCGAAAGATCCAGTTTGCCCTCTATGTTATAAGCAAAGAAAGGCTTCGGTTTCGGGCAGTGAATTTTGTTCATTTGGTTTAAAAGTAACAAATCTTTGTAGAACAAAAATCAATAATTTCCAATAAACTGACATCAACGGAGTTTAACTGAATAAAATAAAAACATAATTTCTAATATTACTCTGAAACCGTTGAGCTTACTTGTCTAGCCTTCTGATATTCTATGATATCGTCTTCGTTTACGTTTTTTGTTACGCTTGAGTTTTCTTGGGATTGATAAACGTAACATCCGGGGTCTTGGCTATAGTCACCGTTTTCTTAAGAAAAAAAGTTTGTTTGTCTGTTTGTTTGTGTGTTTTTGCGTTAATTGGAATTGGCCCAATTTCAAAGCCGAGAATAATCTTAGCTCTAAAAAGTTCTCAACAATCAATCAGAGCAAAGATTCTATTTCAAAAATTAGACTTTATCGAACAAAAATATATACTCCACTTAATCTGAAGAAGAGTCATCTTCGAAGTATCACCATATCTTCCTTTAGATTGTGGGTTTTTAACCTCCAATTTTTTTATTCTTAAAGCGTACTCGATTTGCGTTTTATCGTTTCTAATTATAGCCATTCACAAGTTATTTTAGTATCACCATAACAATATATCTCTAACTTTGAACACCTCAATGTTTAGTACTCAGTCATTCATGATCAACTTATGAGCTGCAATACGAGAAAATCTGTTTTAGCTGACCAGCTATGCCACTCTAAAGAAAATAATTAAAAGCGAAAAATGCCGGCATAATATTCGAGTACCGCTATTTGATTTGCCGTATCTAGCAAACCCTAGGCCTAAGCTTAGTAAACAGCGTTGAACATAAGAAATAAAAACAAAAGAACTATAAAACAACCGGTCCACAGGTATCAATATTCCAAGCTAAAGCTACCATAGGCGATATGGGAAAGTGTTGGTGGCTAGAGTTGAGCGAGCCACCTTTTAAGATAAAAAGCAAATTACTGATAGCTTTTTTGTCAAGCTGTAAAAAGGGAGCAGAATCTTCAGAAATTATTGAACTGTTTAATCTGAAATTCGCTTGAAGAGTAAGAGTTGAGTTTGGTATCGCGCCATCTTATCACTAATTAAGCCATTCATTTATTCATTCATTAACTCATTAATCAGCGTTATTTATTGTTCTTTCCCTTTTTGCCATAGTAACCGCTGTCCTACTGAATGACTTAAAATACGAATTTATGTGCTTAAATGTATTATTTACAATGGACTTTTTGACAATATTTTACAAGTAATTGATATCAACATCACGAAAAACTTTTATGTATACAATGGTTATGGTCCAATAGCCTTTTGATACGTCACGTAATCAATGTCAATACGCATGCACTACACTAAAGAAGCACAGTCGTAGTACTTCGTCGTTTCGATCGTAAGCTTCCGAAGGACTCCCGAATAGCCTCTCGATACCCCCACGACAGCAAAGTGTAGAGGAGCGGATGAATTGCCATGTTCGCCAAGTACAACCACAGAAAAATGAAATACAGCACGATGAAAGTTTTCCCATGACCCGCGTTGTTTGTGAGCAGAGACCATACCCCAAAGGCCTGGTACGGGATACCACAAACACATAAAACTATTAGTATAATGAATATTTTAGTAACGGCTCCCTCCGTTCTTCGCACTCGTCTTCTGGCATGTTCTGAGCTGCGGTCGAAAGAGTTCGATCCTTGAATGTTTAGTTTAGCTCTATGTAAAGCGACCAAAGAGCAAATATTCAGTATGAAAATCGAAACGATAGGCAACACCAAAACCAGCGCCATATTGGTGAAGAGAAAAATCATGGCGTCTTCTTTGGTTTGCCAGTTTTCCATGCAGTATGCCGTTCCATCCGGGATCTCATGCAGAGACTTAAAGTTTGTATAAACGATGGCCTCGACGACTGAGATAACCCAGACAGCGCAGGAAAAGTACCGATCTTTTCGTTTTAAGGAGCGGGCGTAAAAGGGAAAACAAACCGCCACGAAGTTCTGGATAGTGACCACTGCCAGGTGAAGGAGGGAAGATGCGACGCCCAATGTCTGAAAGAAAGTAATAAACTTGCACATGAATGCGCCAAGAAGCCAATGACCGATTGCGAGCATATCCAAGGGAGCTGCAAGCATGCAGAACACTGTAACTAGGAGATCAGCTACGCTCAAACTTATCATGGTGACCTTGTTGGCGCGTTTCAGGCAGCGCTTGTTGGTTATGAAGTAAAGGGCCATCAGGTTCCCGATCAAAGAGGTGAAGAACAACAACGTGAAGGCGGCGATAATTGAGCCAATTTCTACTTGGGAGAACAGACAGTTCGGCAGGTAGCATTCGCCGTACATATCGAAAGAGTTGTTTTGAGAACGAAAGTCTTCAAAAGAAGTGATATTCGCCATTGGTGACTATCGAGCAGCCTGTCGACGTATCTCAGTTACCTCCGCAGATATAATCTGCCGTTAATTTGCACCAAGTTGATTCCGCCGAGTAAAAAAGCAAAATGACACACACCGTTGATCAGCTCTCTTTATAATGGTGGCGATTTACCCCAGGTGATCTTAAATGTCTTGAAGTCTGTGTAAACAACGACTTGCTATAACGTAGATTCTTTGATCTTGGCTTTTTATGTACACAAAGGGTATGGAATTCTGCGCGCGTTATCTCCAATCCAATTACGTACAGCAAACAAAAACATTTCCTTAGATGGCAACTATTAATGTAAACAACTTTGAAGAGTTTCCTGTAAGGTTTAACTCACATGAATAACAACCTTTACGCTTGTTCCCTGCGGCAAATCATTGTGGATAAGGCGTGGGGTCATTTTACACCGATACGCGCACCAGGCGCACAATATAGACAAAGGAACCAATATAGAGCTGGGAAACAACAAGAAAAAAATTATAAACCACTTCAAAAAGCCATCGATATAGTTTCATCGTTCTTCTTGCGAATATATGTTTAGCTGTTGTGGATTCCTAGATAACAACAGAAAAACAATTGCTTGTTAGCCGGCTAACTTCAATCCAGAAGAAATCAATAAACTTTTACTTTTAGTTCTTTGTTTTTTAACTTTAAAAAGCACACTCTTACACAAAACCTTTGCATTGAAAACAACTTCTACATCTAGGCTTCACATTTTGTACCTCAGGAGGTGTATCTGTATCTATTTATGTATATTATACACCTTTGGCTTTGCATGATGTTGATCTTCAAAACACTTTTTGTCAATGAAAGTCATTTCACAACTGGGTTTAACCACTTTCAAGTTTTCAAAGGAGCTAGAATAGTTCTGAACAAGTTTCTGGCCTCCATAGAAACGTTTCAATTCTTTTTATATAGTAAAGGCGCCAAGAGGATTAAAAACTCACCTACTGGAGATGATCTACTGATAAAGAGTCTCACTCACATTTATCATTTTGGCTCTTTAACAGTCGCGTGCCTAAAGTCAACAACGACGGGTTTCGTTATCAGATCCGATAATCTAGACTTCAGCTTTAATATAAACGGCTTGAAACAAACTAAAGCTGGTTATTAAATCAAAATCGAGATGCATGGTTGCTCGATAATTTAACTAAAAAACTTTATGCCGCTTAATATAATTGTGACCCTTATCGAAACAAAAAAACCTATAACTTTCGAAATATTTATTTTGGTAATCTTTAAGAATGTTTTTATTTTTTGGACAACATATTTCGAAAAATCGCTTGTTTCTGCTTTAAGTAACTGCAGCTAAATGCTTTCGTTTTATCTAATTTGTTTTTGCTTCTATTGCAACAATAGAACACATTTTAAGCCACATGTATCTCTATACGCCATAACAATTGGAATATCATCCGATTCTCTTACAATGGCACCGAACAATCAAGAATCTATCATCTTTCTAGTGCTATATTGACCGTTAAGCATCACCAGCCTCGACTTCAGCGAGACAACTAATTTAAATGACAGTATTTCATTCCACTTTCCGATGCGAAGTGTTGCCACTATTTGTTAATGAGGTTAACGTATTCAACTTAAACAAACGACCTGTGAAGTAAAATACGTTTGATCTGTTTATTTTATCGCTGTCATTCGTCCGAGTCTGAGCCAATACAAAACAATATATGCGTTTAAGATTCACGTTAGCTTGATTTCATCTTGCGATCATATCGGGTATTAAAGCACAAATTTGTAAATGTTTAATTAACTGACACAGGGCATGCATGTACGTAACAGAGTTGGTTCTTAGCCATAGGACCAGAAAAGGTGTTTGTGTTACTCACCTAAGAAGTTAGATTGGATTTTAATCATTTCTAACTTTGTTTTGAAAATGCGTCACGATATTGCTTATTGTTTACTCTGTTTTGAGGCAAGACTGATATGACATATCATATTAAGGGCCGAACAAAGTTAACAAGCTCGAATGCCTTCTGAATCAGCTTCCGTGCTCGGTTTAAGTCGACTCCGTAGTAGTCGATCGAAGCAGTTTTTGACCCAACATGGCCTTTAGAAAACGTTTATTGGCTTCACTTGTCTATTGCAAAATAATTAATAGAGACTATTGGTGTTATTATTCTTACTTTTCAACCTCTAAGTGACCATCCATTTCTTCTTCTGAATCAATAGTGCAAACGATTGGTGTAAGTTATTGATTTATTCATTTTAAATTTTGAACCAGTTGGCCCTATAAAGTGACCATTCATTTTGCTTGTCTTGAAGAGTAGAAGCGATTGGTGTTATTTATTCTAGCTTTTGAACCAGTTGTTGAAACTCTGTATAGTGATATTTATTTTGCTCATTGTTTTAACAAGTTCAAATATCAACACTGTTCGAAAACGTAGGCATCATTGATTATTTGCCAACCATCAACAAGAATGATTGAGAGAAGTTTCAACAAGGATTGTGCAGTTTGTCAAAATTCAAATCTGTCTTAATTGCTGATTAATGCCTTTTGCCTTAAAGAGGCTGTAACATAAACAGGCCTCAAATTGGTGTTCTCGCTTCTAGTTCAACCGATCATTTTCTTAGAGTTTTTCCTCTGCTACCTAGCAGCGGGGCCACTTCTTGATCACACGGACTTCTATACAATATAGATCCTAAGCAACTATTCGTAACACGCAGAACATTATGAAGCAAGTTTCGCTCTTGGTGTTATTTCTGCAGACGATGCCACGAAAGTCGAAAGTCATTTATTTGTTTTGCAACATGTTTCGATTTGTAAGCAATCAGGCAAAACAGTGGAATAAATGAAGTGGTTCGATGGTTGTTGATATTAAAACTGACTGTTTTGACTCCCAACCAAAGGACAAAACAAGTTGGAAAAGCAATTTCATACTCGAGTGAGTTTTATTGCTTTTGCTCTTTGTTGAACACGTTTTATTTGAAAGAACAAGACGCCGGGAGTGCAGTTTATTGTTTTTCTAGCGTATATACAAAACAGAGGTAGAGAGTCGAAGCTCTGTCTTTTTTCGGAAAAAATGCTCTGTTTTTATAATCGAACCTTTCTTCTAGTAAAGGCCATCCGGCTTTCAGTTTTAATTAAGTAATTCAGTTTGTAGTCTAAGAGATTGAATAATCTGGTTATAACCCGTGTTGTTGTACAAAGCAAAAGTTAAAGAAAAGTTCAAGCGGTACTTGAAATATGTTTTGCGTAACTTTATTGATGTAATTATCAAAGGCTATCATGAAGTAATTTTTAGTTTTATAGGAACGATTAGTTTCTGTCAAAATGTGTCGTTTTGCTGAGGGTTGGTGATCGCCTAAGACGATTGTTCGGTGACAAACAATGTATGTATGGCAACGATTGATCTGTCGTCGTTTTCACAGTATTTTGTGCAATAACAAACGCAGTTGTTATGACTTCCTCCAATCAATGTATTTATGATTTATGATTTAATTTTTATGTTGTGGGGCTTAGCCAAATGTTCTTTTTAATCGGCACACTTTGTCTACAACTCTATTAGTTTCCAAATAAAAATAGCTGAGGTTTATGAGGCAATTTGTAGAATGTTGTTTTACAAACATGCAGAAACCTTGTACACTGGTGTAAGTTTCTAATGGCTTATGACATTGTCAAGTAAACTAGTAGAAACACAAAATAATTTATTAGCTCCTCGATCTCAAAATCACTTTAAGTAAAGACCGGTACTTGTGTCCGAAACAAAAGAAAATGGAGAGAACAAGAAACGAACGTAACTAACTTTGAATTTGATCTCTAACAATTATGTTTATAACTGAATACAGCTTTGTTCTGCCTGAAACCCTTTTGAATGCATTAGCAAAATCGGCTAACGTGTGTCTCAAAGGATCGAGATTTTGTTTTTGGCAAAAGTCAATCAGTCAGAACATTTATATACATGTTAATTTATAAAGGCCACGTCTATCACAAGAGAAGCACCCAGAAACTTTACTCGATCCAATTGTGATTATCAACCCGTAAAAGGCCAAGTTTCTGGATTAATAAACATTAGGCTCGTGTAGTAAAAGTATTTCGACTATATTTTAAGTCATACTCATGAAAAAATTTATTTGCATTTGTGCAGCTATTTATGTCAAAATAGCTCAGGTCTCTAGAAGCTTTGAATTATAATAATCATGATGTTTTTAAAACTGTCAAGTCGGTATGGCTTACGGTCGACCCCGTTTAACAAGACTTTATTTGATGTTCATACAAAAAACAAAAGTTAACCGATTAACTTCAAGTTTAATTTGTGGTAGGTGAGATTTGAGTAATACAGATCGCAATAACAACTTTTTTGAACAATGTTTGTCAAAGGGGGACTAAATCAGATCCCCCCCTC
>JANVCF010173294.1:0-21860 GCA_025388745.1 Hydrozoanthus gracilis
CGCCAAAACACACGCGATGTGCTGTGTTTTGGCGCGAATTTTCCCGTCTGTCGATGGTATGCGCGCGAACAGGCTTGTTTTACATCGGAGTCTAAACAAGAAAAAACTTTTGTGAATAGTAAATCTAACTTCACCGAAATAGCAAACACTAATGGGACGACAACGGTTCTTATTAATCCTTATTTATCCTGAAGGTGTCGACCCCAAAGTACCGTTTGGTATTATGCGCAAGTACCAGCCGCATGGACCACTTGTAAACTCCGAGTTTTACCCTGGCTGGCTAGATCACTGGGGCGAGCACCACCAGACACGTAACGCGGGAGCGGTTGCTAAGTATTTGGACATGATACTCGCTCTCAACGCTTCTGTTAACATCTACATGTTCGAGGGAGGAACAAACTTCGGGTTTATGAATGGTAAATGCTAGTTTGTTAGTCTGTTGGACAGAAGTTTCTAAAAAAATTTGAGCGAGGCCGAGCGTGCGATGAGATCGAGGCGGCTGTTTTTCAGGCTAAGTAATTCCCTCCGGACAATTTAAGCTTGTTCTAGCATGTTAACCGCACTTTTAATTTACGATTACTTTTAGTTACTCCTTAGACAACTCATTTTAATACATATTCATCTTCAACATAGTTGGCACTGCCCCTCCCCCCAATAATTTTTTGCTGGTCCTTCGTTTTGTCAAAAAGGCAACTTTTCTCTCGTACTGTGTTGCTAAACTCCTATCACTAGGTGCGAACGGCAATCTAGACAGAAGCCAGTTCCAACCGGTCCCTACAAGCTACGATTATGACGCACCCTTAACTGAAAGCGGAGACCCCACACAGAAATATTACGTCATCATGGAGGTTATCGCTCAGTATGAAAAAGTTCCCTCAGGCCCAGTTCCCCCACCAACGCCCAAGTACGCCTATGGCAAAGTTCAGATGAAAAAGGTAAAGTGTTTAGTAATACAGAGTGTACAGCGCCGTATTTCCCTTAACAAAGCTTTAGCAATAAATAATATGGCAGGTGTTATTGAACTGGTTTATATTTCACACTACAAACACCAATAAAGTACTCATGACTAAAAAGATGAGAAAGGTAAAGTGTTTAGTGACGCAGAATGTATAGCACAGGCGGTATGGCGACGCGTGCACGTTTCACACTTATCATAAAAGCTAATCATAAAAATTAAATCATGGTACACGCAAACAGTAAAAAAACACAATCATTTGCACACGTAACTGTTCACACTACCAGAAACAACCTTTTAATTAGCTTCTTACTTCGAGTTCCTTACATATCTTGAACATTAAAGTATTATTTGGTTATTAGAAAACCGAATCATAGATTGAATAAGTACCTTCGTTTTTCAAGCAGCTGCTTTAAAAATGGCGGCACAGTTTAGCTCCACACGGGAACATACAACTACTGAAGGGGTCAAGTTTAGCCACGTTACCAGAAGAAAGGCGTACTGAAAAGAAAAGGGCAAAACTTCAATAATAAATTGTGTTGTTCGATAATGGGATTATGGTAAAACAGGGATCAATCAGGCAAAAAGTGGTGAAGATAATAGTAAAGTTCTCCTAAATTGTTAAAGTGGAATGTTAAGGTCCTGGTTAAGAGATTTACACAATTTCCACTGCTTGGGGGCTGAAAAGGTTAATTTTTTTAAAAAAATCTTTTTGATTATTGATAATTCTACGAATTTTATTTTCTTACGATACAAATCTCAACAACTAACCTAACAACTCCCCTTTTCCAAAACAAAGCAGAATTCGTGTTATCAATTAGTTTTTGCAGTGAACTTACTTTTATTACTATTATTTTTCTTTGCAGCTTTCTTCATTTTTTGACGCCCTTGTTAACCTTTCGTGGTCGGGCACAGTAAAATCATCGTCGCCTTTATCAATGGAAGCGGTCGATCAGAATTATGGCTTTGTGCTCTATCAGACTAGCATCCCAGAAAAGTTTCGATCATCAACCCAAGAGCTTCAGGTTCCTTTAGTGAGCGATCGAGGCATTGTCTTTGTTGGAAAAGTAAACATCTAGTCTTTTAGTTTTATCTTTAGGATTTCGTTTATCATTCGTGACCATTGACCTTCAAGTAATATGTGGCACTGTCGGTGGTGCATGCGCAGTTGCCGAGCGGTTAATGTGTTCGGCTCGTAATCCTAAGGTCGCGAGTTCGACCCCCGGTCGGATCACTGTGTTGTGTCCTTTAGCAAGTGTTAGTGTGTGTAGGCATTGGGAGAGTGTTTGAATAGATACCAAGTTATCGTCAGCCGAACTAGGGATCCTAGACCCAAAGGTCACCTTTGATCAACTGTTGAAACAGGTATAGTAACAGTGTCGAGGCAAAATGACATCAGGTTATGGAATTGACTTGAACTTAAGTTTAATAACTGACATCCCATTAAATGAGGCTAAAACTTTGTTTATAATATGGACCTAAATGTTTCAAATTATTCAAGAAAAATAGCATTGTGATAATCTTCTGTGATAAATTGAAATATGACCATATAAATTATTAACGACAAACACTTGATATTTATGTAATATTTCTAGGTCCGTCAGGCAACACTTAACCGTAAGGGCGGGAAAACGACTGCAAAGCTAACTATTGGTCATTTCCTAACCTTGGATATTCTGGTAGAAAACATGGGCCGAATAAACTTCGGACCACAACTGCGCGACCGCAAAGGAATTCTCGGTAACGTTACACTTGGAGGGGAAATCCTCGCGAGTTGGACAATGTACAGAATTAATCTTGACACCTACGTAAACAATCAATCCCGATTTTCTGCCAGGACAGAAACAAAGTTTGACAACACAGCAAGCAAACCTCTCAGCCGTTTGGCAAATGAACGCCATGCAATGCCAACGTTTTACGAGGGTGTGATCCCCCCAGCTCCAGATGGTGTTCCAAAAGATACGTTCCTTAGATTGAACGGCTGGACGAAGGTAAGCTTTAAACTGGCTCGTTTCCTAGCGTGTCAGTGGCTCACCCTGGCCCAATCAGCCGAAATCTGCTCCTTTTTGAAAGCTCCTAAAGATAACGGCTCACAGTTAAACTAGATGTCATAGCTTTGCAACACTACATAGTCAACTCAGTATATGAGCTTATAACCGAGAATAAGCAATATTGGAGGTTGGTAATTTAATGATACTTGGTATACTTTATTTTGGCTTGACTGTGCTTTTTTTGAACCCAAAGGGTCAAGCGTTTGTGAACGGCTTCAACCTCGGTCGTTACTGGCCAGCGGCTGGTCCCCAGGAAACCCTCTATGTGCCATCGAGCGTGTTATCTTCTGGAACGAACAGCAGCAAGCTTATCGTGTTCGAGCTTGACGATGGCCCATGTGACTATCCATCCGACTGTTTTGTTGAGTTTGTGAGCGTTCCTGTACTTGATGGTCCAGTGTCGCCGATAAGCAGACAGTGTAATGGCTGCGAAACTGTTTTGCTTAATGAGGAATGGACAAGCAGATATAGCGATCCATATTGATGGTGGTCTAAGTAAACTTGCCGGCAACAAAAGGTTGGGACGCAGCGAAGACCACTGACACTTTAAATGGTCGATCGGGGTAGATCTGTATGATTTTTGTTTTTTGTCGTCTCAGTCTTTTCAAGTTCTATTGATGTATTAGGGCCGACTTAGACGGTGATATGACAACTAAGCTTAAATTTTGCATAAATAACAAGGTTTTAATTAATGCCTAGGGTAAAGAGTATTTTAAAGTAAGCATACATCAAACGAGAGAAGAATTCCATTGTTTGTATTTTTTTATAAGAAAATGCATTAAACATTAAAGTGCAAAAAATGTTTGTCATGTTTTAATTTAGAATGATGAAATCGGTATACGACATATTTTGCGATCTTAACATGAAATTTTTGTTAGAGAACCTTCAATAAACAAACACAAACTCTGATGTTAAAAAGACAAGTGATTACTGAAAGAAAGGGCGCCTTGAATTGATTTATCAGAAAAAATTCTGAGTCACTTTCTCGTCAGTTATTTCTTATTACTCAATTCTTTCAATCTTCATATAACCAAATTCCAAGTTTTACATAAAGACAAACAAGAATTCTGAAGGTGAGGTTGGTAAATAGCAAATTTCTTCCTAGTGGAGATTAACAACCCTCCGCGTTCACCGAAAAAGAATAGAAGACAACATGTGTTAGGATACAGCAAACCAGCTAATATATCAGGATAAATCAAACCAGGGAATCGATGCAGTGTTTTTTACAGGCTTTAATATGTTTTTTTGTGGTACAGCGTCGATACATTGTAGCCACTGTGTCGCCGCCTGGTAAGTGAGGTCGTAACACTACAACAGGAAACCCAGGCAAGTCACCAAATACTACAGGAAGCCGGAAAAAATTCGGAATCAACCATTAGATAACCGATTAGTTTCTCAACGACATTTTAATTCCGATGTTCTGTAATGCCTTTATGATAATAAGAAACTAATTGCCAGTGCTACGTTAGCTACTTAAAAATAAGCTTGTAACACTTGCTTAAAATTCGATAGAATGCACAAGAAATATATTCCAAACTAGATCGAAACGGTTTTCTTAATTATCGATTTGATATAAATTTCTTCACATTCCATGTCAAATCCAAAGTCAAGAATCAATTCTGTAGCCAACATGAAATTGAAATTGAAGGATTAATATTTCAAAGTGAATCAATATCGGGAGTCAAACCATTAGGTTTTGCAGATAAAGTGTATATGTCACTTGATTTGTTAGAAACTAAGTCTTTTGGAAAAGAAGAAAAACGTTTATTTCAATAATATAACTCTTTGGGTTGCCAAGATAAGGTTTTTGAAAAAATATGCAAATATTGTTTGTTCTGATTGCCTAAAAGCTGTGCGAAAAACAATTTTTAATTGAACAATTTCAAGTTAGATGGCATTTACCATCCAAATTCCTAAAAAAGCAGAAAAAAAACGCAAAATGCTGACACTAATACCGGCACCAATCCAAAGGGGAATGCTTAAACTACTGGTCTTGGCACAATTAAGCAACTTTACGTTTGTAAATCTGGATGGTTAAGGCGTCCTTAAGTCCTGTGGACGTCATATAATGCAGTGTTCCAACATAGATTAGAGCAGTTTGGTTTGTTCTTCGATAACCGAGTTGTGCTTCTTTTTCAAGCTGGTCCTTTTCTTCAAAGTAAAAACATGAAAGAGACTTACGACTCGGACTGTTTAGACAACTGCAAAAAGGCATGGTTGTTTTCACGAGTACATCGAGTCTCTGGTAGAATTTTTTGATCCAGGTGTCGTTTCAGACGGTTTAACAAAACCCTGGCCAGAATCTTAAAAACAGGAACATATCATCATGGCCAAAACAATACTTTCATGTACAAACCAGTCACGACGAACCAAAAACCGTTACTGGTTTGCATAGTTAATGCACTAAGCGCCATTTAAAAAAATAACCGTTTAAGTAATTTTGATAACTAGGCTTTTTTGGTCTAAGCCAAAAAGACTAACTTATGCGTGCACCATGTTAGGACCCTTTTTTCTCGTGAGTTTGAAAAACAAAAGAGATCATTTTTGCATGAAACTCACTTGCTACAATAAGGCTATAAATAATCCAGTTCAGAAGTTCAGAATTGCAAAAATATACAAAATGAATATTCTTTAAAGAAGAAGCAATAGTAAATTCCCTCCGCGCTCCATTGCAGTCCTCACGGGATTCACGTTTTATCCCGACGCGCGCATGCATTTCTGAACTTCCTAACTGGCTTATTCTATACGACTTATACTATTAACACTCTACAGGTTTGCAGAGGTTTTGTTTAGGGATGTAACAATGCTGCTCAGATCGTCGCATTTTCAGCCTTTCCAATGCTTATTTCGTTTCCTTGTAGTATTCCTTGGTAATGTATGGTTTGTTTGTTATATAGAACAATATAGTTATATGGTGAAAGCTGTTGAATTGTTTCGTGGAGTTGTTTATTTTAGTCATGCATTGCTTAGATTTCGTGGTTACGAAATAGATACATTGTGGCTCTTTGGTGAGTAATTTAGAAAGAGAACTTTAAGTCATTTACCTGGAACTAACTAAATTAGTATTTCGTCTTTTTCATCTCCAAGAACTCTCTTTACATACATGTAACATGCAATTTTGTCGCACAACAAACTCATTTGTTACTCAAATGAATTCCGCTAGAAGTTTCGGAGAAACAGAAACTCAGTTCAAATTTTGACACTTGGTATCTCAAGAGATGAGTAAAAGGGTTTCACTCTTCAAGATAGCTATTCTTTGTTTGAATTTCTCGTTTCGACCTTCTTTTTATATTTTGAAATAAGGGGCTCAAACTCTGTTAGACTTCTTCGCAGGAAAGAGATTTACTTGAGGAACAAGGGAGCCAATACGAACAAATTAGAAAAACGTTTAATAAAGATTTGAAAGTAAATAATTTTACTTTCATGTGAGTCTATCGTGCCAGGGTTAATTGTTTTTGTAGCATCGCAGTTCTGACTTCATTGTTTTTCCTTTTTCTCACCGAGTTAACAACAAATCTAAAGCAGTAACCCAGAAACTTAAGTAAGACGCAGAAGGCAACAGCGAAACACAACTTCAGAAACATTCCACTGACATCATGTAAGTAAAGCTGCACTGGAGGATCAATCTTTTTCTGACATTGGTCATTTTTTATGTAAAGGTCCTGGATATAATCTGTTAATCCGTTGTCTTTCAGCTTGCTTAGAACGTCTGCAATTGGAGCGAACCATGTGGAGTCCTTTCGTACAGCTATCGATACACCAGACATGCCAAACGGCTCGCCCGCTGTTTTCAACACACATTCTGGATCGTTCAAAGCCGCGTAAACAAGTGCAACGTTATCAGACACCAAGACATCCAAGGCCCTGAACAAAGAGAACAAAAAGTACATACAAAATGGTAGTCTCAACATACCAAGTGTATGAACTTCACCATCCTGCGATGACTACGTCGATATTAATCAAATAAGCACAACTCTTCGGTAGCAAAAATTTTGAATTACTCTTTCGACATCTTTTTATTTCTAACTTAGGTCATCCAACCTCGAAAAGTCCATATGGTTTCTTTGGATGTCTTGTACCCCACTTCTTTTTTAATATTCTGACAATTGCTAACCAATAATCACTTGTTACCAAGTATTCCTATTTAATAGTCATTTATTTATTTGTATTTTTTTCTATTGTGATGTAAATTTTAACTTATGGGTCAAATAAAGTGTATTGTTGTTGTTGTCATATGTAGTTGCTGCATAGTTGATATTTTTTCGTGATAAAACTGCCTCGATCGGGGATGGAAGCGTAATCTTTTCAGTATGTGATAATTCGTGATTTCCAGATATTTTTCGACCAATGATTCATGATTCATTTATAGAATTTCTTCATGGTTCATGAGACAAAAGTTCAAGATTAATGATTCATGATTTTTTTTACCCGTGGTTCATGATTCAAGATTCCATTTCCCCCTCTACTTAGTTTCTAGTTCGTGCCTTTTCTATTGATTATGTTTTTACGAAGCATTTTGTTTTAAATTGACACTTAGCTTAAATAACTTTATACTATAGTCTAATTCTCTTTTTCTTCTTGCGTTAATATATGCTGACTATTTGCAGACCAGTTTGTAAACAAAAAAAACTGTAAACAATTTTATTACTTATATATAATAAAGCTAAAGTTGAAGTTGACCACAGATAGCGTTTATATTTCAACTATGTTATAAAATTATTTAAGTTGTATTAAAAACGTCAATCGGGTGAGGTCACTTAAATGAGTGGTATGTAAAATTAACCGCTTAAAAAAAGATTATAATGGACTAAATCCTCGATTTTTAAAAGATTGAGACAACCATTAGTTTTGAGAGTGCCTCCTCCCTATCATTAGTGTTCCTTAGAACATAGCAACAGAAAAAGAATAATTCTAACACACTCTTCTACTGTAGTTGCCTCGGGAACTCAGTGGTTAGAACAGCATCGATGTAATCGGGATGTTGTGTGTTCGAGTCCCGCTCGTGTTTTGGTTTTTCTTTCTCGGTTTCTCTTACACTTGCCTTTGGTTAATTACAGTATGACAGAGTTTAACATTTCTGAGATGATCAAACTCTGACACAGCTAGCTAGTTCAAAATGTATGGTTTCAACTGGTACCTTACCCAGAACGGAGTTTTTGGAGCCCTTCTTCCAAGCTTTCAACATTGTTAGGTTTCATTTTAAACCACAGTGCTTGAAAGAACATGTTTTGACTGTTTTTGAAGAAATCCTCAGTGTACGTACCACTGATTGTTCCGTATCGAAATCCAGGCGGAGGGTGCTGGAACTGCGTTTTTGATGAACGAACAATAAGTTAAAACAATTTAACAAAAAGTAAACAAAATGTAGTAGAGCTGTGAATACGAGCAAAGGTAATGCCAACAAGAGATACAAAAAAACTTCGCCCCATCACCAGACAATCAGACCACAGGGTTATTACAAATACTAGAAAAGTTAAACAAAAACTTTTCTTTTTTTCACCATTGTATTGCAATATTTAGAAAAAATCAAAAATTGGAAACATCGCACTAAGCAACAAGTTACAAGATAGTCGTCATATGCCATGATGAGTTAACCATTCAATATTTTTCATGACTTGAGAGCCTTGGAAAAAATTGGAAGTTGGTCTATCAAGTCTGGACTGCCACCGAATTAAATTTCAGGCGTGACTTCGTGTCTCCTGACGTCGTGAAATTCCGTCTAGCAAGACAAACTTTTTGCGTGATGGAGGCTTTATGTTCAAAGACTAACTTTATGTAGGAAGATTGAAGTAATTTCAGCCGATAGTAAGAGATTTCAAAACACTGCCAGATCGTCGTATTTTCTAAGGTTGCTGAATTCTAAGACATTTTTAGCTATTTCTTTACAAAACTCCATTTTGAAAAGCCGAGAAAGAGTGCATGTTCGTTCTTACCTTTTTATCACGAATATCTGTCACCGGAAGAAAGGTGTCTTCTACTATAAGATAGCGTATCAGGTTAGCTGAGTATGCGGATACAAACACTATCATAGCCATACTGAACGACAAAGCAGCTAGACGGGTGCTCGTTGTATGTGGATTCGATGAATCACCTGGTCGTTGAAATGCTATTGCCGTTGTATAGTTCACAGCAGCTCCAAGGTCAAAGAACGATTTCATATAACTACACCGTTTATTTGATATTTTTTGGGACGAGTCACTATCTTCAGAATCTTCAGGAGAACCGTTTTCATCCCGAAGGCTACCTTCTGGAGATCTCAGGCTTTTACCCTCAACAGCTGCAAAGAACTTGAAGCTCAAAGTTTCTACCACCCACAAGTAGAGAACCATCACGCCGATGGATCCAAGGAAAGCAATCCAGACATCTATGGAAAATGGTCTTAGGTAGGAAAGCCACCGAATAGTCGCACTTTCAAGCTTGCGCTGTCGAACAAGAAGAGATATTCCAGCTGGTATGTACCCCTCGGTGAATCTAACAGCCTTGGATCTGCGGGAGCTCACAAACAAATCAACGCTGATGTCGGCTTTGTTTTGAATGAGTTCCCATACTACACCATTCCATGAATTGTTGAGTGCATCATAAACCCCAAATTTTCCGTCGTCGCTAATTCGCACATCAGACCGAAAACCCGCTTCACTCTCCAACAAACGCAGTACATCAATTGCATATCCACGGCAGCATTTTATCTCCCTTTCCGTCTTTCCACTGGGTGTGACGATGTTTTTATAGCACATTAATGCAGATGTTTGACAAGGCTCTTGCGAAAGTTTTGGGAATGCCATCACACTCGGCGGATACTCGCCGAGGACCACCCGCACTTCAGGCAATATGCTTTCCTCTTTTATTACAGATCTTATTCCATTCCAGTAGCCAATGTTCTTCCAAATTATTCCTTTGGTAGTTTTAACAGACCTATGGATTTCTACAAGTTTTAGGCGGCGTCTTCCATCGCTATCAAATTCGACAAACCCAGTTCTTCCGTGGAACTTAGCTCGAACTAGAGTTCTGCAAAAAATGATTCATCAGCCAAAGATACAGATTTTGTAAGTATCTCTGTAAAAGTTAGTTTTACACAGACCGATATCGATTAAAAAGCAACGTACTTATTTATGCATTCTTTGAATGACACAGTGATCAAAAGATAATCCTACGAAACAACACTATGCCCAGAACTCGTGCCATACTAAAGTCGCAAAACAAGTTCTGAAGCGGCTCGTTCATACGAAAAGCTTCACTCTTAGATAAATTTATAATACTAATAAAAGTTTAATGTTAATAGAATGGTTGGGAAAGAAACTGCGGTAAACTTTTCAGTAGTTGGTTTTATGTTAGGGACTTAAAGTAGCGAGGACAGAAACGTCGACGACAACAGTTATCATAACACACTTCTCGCTTGCCCTCTTCAACTTATCGCGTATGGCTAGTTTCCCCCCTTTCTTGCCCAAGTTATACTTTATGAACAGAAAAGAAAAAAATGTTCCGTAAGTCGTTTTCGTAGACGTAAGAACTTCAAAATTGAGCTTTTCACGTTGTCCAGCATGTCGCTATTGTATTCACTACTTTCTTTGCTGTTGTCGTCGTTGTCTGAGTCGCCGTCACCTGTTTTAGTTTCTTAAGGCCTGGACCGAGTTGTTCAAACTACAATAAACCCTAATCCAGGGTTAATTACCATGACAACCAATAGGTTTTTCCAATAATTAACCCTGGATTAGTCTTTTGGACAACTCGGCTCAGGTCCCAAATTACTCACTACGCACTGAAAGATGACACCAAAACGTTTATTGTGTTTTTTTTTACCTGTAGTAGTCCAGGGAACATTCGGACGAGTACCGAGAAGCTTCCAATTGGCCACGTGAATCCTGACGTAACGACATCTCACGTAACGCAGTGCTTATGAGAACCACGGAATCGGCAATGACGTCATGTTGTGTCCACGTGGACCTTGGTGGGTGTACAATAACCACGTCTGAAGAAAAGTTAACCTCAACTAACTGATCCAACATTAGGTTCGTAGCCAAAAGTTTTTTAAATTCAAGCAAGTTTTTCATAAGACGGATTAAGGTTGATACAATTGGAACTGAGTCGGTTAACACAACCACAGCTTGACAACCCTTGATTTTCAAAGAAAGAAGAAGTTGGTGCAGTTTGTGTAGGGCCGACATATGCGAAAATACTTCTATTTCTTTCATAAGTACCAAGTTTTGGTAAGTCGTAAGATGTCGAAGAGACGACGTAATGTGGAATGAGTCGAAAGTGGAGTCGTGGATAACAGCAACTTTTCTCACAGAAAGTTTTTTCAGGATGTCTGCCAGCATGTTTGCTTTTTCCTCAACATTCACTCCATAGCTGAAGCTTACGGTATTCAGCTCTGCCACCAAGGACTTGTGCTGTGTAGAAGTGAATTAAGAAATGGCTAATAATCAATGCAATGCAGACTAGACTAGTATAAGTTTAAATTTGTTACGAAATCAAAGACTTATCACATTTCTTTCAAGGAAAGTACATAGACTCCGACTTGGCAAACCTGATATTAGTGTCTCTATAGTAATGAAAATGGCAATGACAAGGACAATGGTATTGACAATGACAACGTAACAACAATGATATTAATAATGAAAATAACAACAACAACGACAACGACAACAAAAATTTTGGTTACAAACACAACGACAACGACAGTAACGATGTAACGACAACGAGAGCGACCGTGAAAACGACAGAGACAACAAAACAAAAAAACGACAATGAATTTGACATGTCAGTGACAGTAACAGCGACAACCACGATAACAAATACAACTACAACGACAATTACAAACACAACGACAGTAACAACGTAACGACAATGAGGGAGACCTTGACAACGACATAGACAACGAAAAAAAACACCGACAACGACAGTGACATGTCAATAACAGTAACAGCGACAACCACGATGACAATGAAAACGACAAACAAATTTATGTGCCTCGTTAACTTAGTTTCGTCCGTAAAACAGCGTCCATTAAACAAAATTGGGCCTTTAGAGCAAAATGTTTGAATTTTATCTCACTATTACAGAAGTTTTGCAACCATGAAAATGAACTTTGCTAAGTTGCATGTGCTTAATCAGTTCCATCTCTAAAATGTTGTCGTTAACATAATAAACATGAGTGCATATACAGATAAAATCGAGGGCCGAATTCCGCATATAGTTTGGTGCTATGTTGTTATAAAACTAAAAAGTTGCCAACTGCTATATTTTTTAACCTAAAACAGACAGAGACTTTGGCAGATATTAAGTATAATTATATTTCAGACATATCTTGTTGAACATGATTAGTATGTATTGACGTAACATTTGTCCTGGTATAATTTGTTTTATGTTAGATGTATAATTCATCACCATAAATAGGCAAAAGCGTTGATAAAATCTTTTCAGAAGTCAAAACTGTTTAATTTTTCTTTTTTTCATTCTCGAACTGCAATAGACATTACGATTGACAAGAGTTTTTGTATAGCTAAATAAAAAGTTGTTGTTTTTTCAAAGCTCAAAAACTATGAACAATTTTCGAACACACCAAAATCCGATCTGTATCAATTACGTCTTAACCGAACAGAATCCATATGTCTTACTACCTAAAATGTCGACATCCTTATTAAAGGCAAAAGACTTTCAAACGTCGAGGTGATTAACACGGTTTAAAGCGACCGACGTTTGAAATTCTAGAAAATTTAGCACGAAATGGAAGGCATCATTTTTGAAAAAATTAGCGCGATTGGACAAAAGTTTTTGTAATTTGATAAAATAAAATCTTTATTTGGGAAACCAAACAGCTTACTTCAGATACCGTTAAAGTTTTTGATTAACAGACATATGAATGAAGTCATACAAAAATCCTCGCAAACTTTTTTGATTAAGAAACAGTCAAACATATGGATCGGATGATACAATCGATCCAGTGTTTTTGACATGCAATGAATAAAAAAATATTGCCGTTAAAACTATTGCACCAGAGAAATAAATTTGTTGAAATTATCGCGCTTAGAAAATGATAATATCAACGCGACTTTGTCAAGTATTCGCGTGACGCACAAATTTTAGGTAACAAGCTAATAAGGTACTATTTTATCCTTCGAAGCAAATTTCAACCGTTTTTCTTATATTGCATAGGTATATGCGCCAGACAATGCCAGGTTAAAACAATAAAACACAAATTAAACTTTGCCAAAAGGATTGAAAACTGAAGACAGAAATAATTTTAAGAAACACACAACATCTTTTAGTTTACTAAACATGTTTCGACACTAACCTTGTTATCTTCAATTTTGCAAGAAACTGTTGTAACAAGAAAAAGTATAAAGCAAAATTATTATAATATTGTGATATATAGAATAAAGTAGTTGTTATTTTAATTATTGTAATATATAAAATAAAGTTTTTGCAATTTTATTTGATATAATTTCTTGTTACATTTGTTTCATGCACCACTGAAGACCACGCTAGTAACCTCGAAACATGTTTGTTAAACTAAAAAGTGTTGCGTGTTTCCCTAAAATTTAAATTTACTACGCAGCTACTGTCGTTGTCACTAAACGCTTTTCTCATAAAAACAAACTCATTTTTGGTTAGGCTTGTATAATTTTATTATTTTTTCAGTGTAATCGTCTTTACTAAGAAGCTATGTTCTACACGTTTTACATGAACCATTCAAAATGGTTTTCATTTAACTCAGTAAGTTATATACCCTTCGTTTTTTACTTTGTCAACCTTTTTGTTGGTTCATATAATGTTTCAAATTACTTTTATTACGCAAAATTTCACCGGTTAGCGTTGGTCAAACGAAGCAGTGCCTTTTGGGCTTTTGGATTCTAATTTTTATCTTTGTTCTATTTCAGCCATAGTTTCTATTACCCTAAAACTAACTTTCGAGTATTTCAAAATTTCGGCTTTTTCTTAGCTCGTTCTTGTTATATTGGAATCTAAAGACTCGAACTGCTTTTTGTTTCATGCAAAGGTAAATAGCAAATATTATTGATTCCTCTACTCACCTCGACTGTTGTGTTGATAACGGGGAGGCTATTTTCATACGCGTATTCCGTAATTATCTTCCCAATTCTTGACAAAAAACACGCACAACACAAAACTGAGCAGTATTTCCTTTCCGTCAGAGCAACGTTTACATTTTGTAGGTTTTCCAAGTAAGAGAGAGAGTTGTTTATCCTCAGAGGAAAAACTGAAAGGCGGAAAGCGCATGACGACGAAAGATTGTTTACCGTTTCTTCCTCAAATTCCAAATTCTGTGAGTGAACTTCCTTTATAAGTGTTTTCCATAGTTTTTCATCCTTTTCGTCAAGAACAGCCAGAATGTTGAAAGGCCTTTTAGTTTTGGAATTAGACACGGCCGTGATTTTCGTGTTCAGAGCCACTGATATTAATAGTATAACTTCAAGAGAAAACCACATGCTAATTCACGCCGACTGCTTTCACATCTTCACCGTCAAGGCTGCAATATGAACATGAAAACAAACTTTAGACTTGCACTCTTGAAACAATTAAACAATAAACAATACTGCCAACTCTCTTAGTATCCATTTTTGTAGTTCTCGAAATCAAAGCTGTACTCTCACTTACTAATCAACTCATCTTTTCTCGTGCATAGATTAATTCTTTTACATGACAGATGATTCCGTGATTGGCCATCCTGGCAGGTTTGTGGCAAACAGTAAGATATAGTTTGGGTTTGTTAATTCAGTTGTAAGCCTCAGGTTTTGAATGATAATTTATTTACTTGACAAATTCATAAACGAGTCTAATTCGTAAAACCAAAATTGTTTATTTGAATAACTGTTTGGTTTATGAAACTATTTTACTGTCTTCTTATTCAAGAATTTCCAGTCTCTCAAGCACCTTTGAATTGTAGCCTATAATCTAGTTATTTTAATTTTTGTAATTAACTCCTCCATAAAATTATATTACACTACTTCCTCTTTGAAATTATCCCTAAAACGATGATAAACTTGGAAAAAACTTACCATTATGTTTTATCCAAGTTAAAGGGTTTGGCAGGCAATAAAACAGATCACGGATCGGACCCTCCTGTTAGGGTTGATGTCTGGTGTTAGATATAAAACTGATTCTTCGCGTTTTGATCTACTTATTGATTATTATTAGTAGTATTATTACCATCATCACTATCGTTATTAATACCATTAACATCGTTATTAATATAGGTATATCATTATTATTTCTATTACTACAATCTGAGCACAGTCGTTTTTCGGGTTCTTCTCATTAACGTTTATCATCAATATTATTATTATTATTATTATTATTGTTGTTATTGAAATCATATGATATCATCAATCATATTTTATTGTGAGCAGCTTTTGTCACTTCAAAAGCGCTTTAACTATAAATTGCCGAAATTGGCCATTTTTGGACACAGTCATTAAAATGTTTTCTAAAGCTTTTCAAACCCACGGCAACCGGAGCTCGCCGCAAAACCTTTCTAACTCATTTAAAAACATGACACGTACGCGCTATGGTTAAAAAGTTTAAGGTCATACACAATAAAGAAGCGATACCGTTTATCAAGTCCGTGCGAGAGTGAAAATGATTGAGTCAAATATCGAGAACAACATAAATCACCCACACGAGTGTTTCTGTCGCAATCACAACACCTATTCTTTTTATCAGCTCTAGTTTACCAAAAGTTTTGAAATTTCAAGTTTGTCAGTGATTTCGAGCTTGAGTTGACAAAGCTCAAACATTCATGTTTATACTTTTAGAGCGGAAAAAACAAAATAAAAAACTAACCGAATCTATATTAATTATTAGACATTTCCGTATAACTATATAAAGAAGAGCAGTAGAATTGAATCGGAGTAAAGCAGAACCAGTATGAAATGTTAAACGTAAGGAAGTGACAATGTTTCATAAAACTAAGCACAGTTAACAACAAAACTCACATTTTCAGATCCCCTGCAGTTTTTTTTTCTGGCAACATTGATTCTGTCGAAGACACCTGCTTCAATTGCTAAATGACATAGGCACACTCAAATTTGCATCATAACTATAATGTCAAATAAAGATTTGAATTGTCATTATTTAGCAATAGAAAATACTAAACTGGCTAGTAAGTGCTAAATAAAAAAACTCTTAAATTACAGTTTAGATCGGGCTATGACGGCAGTTTTACAGCTATAGCTAAGGAATTATCAAGCTGTCTGTATCGAGGCCATATAATATATTACGAGTTTCCCTTTTGAGACTCTGAATGAAAGGAATCTCGTGAACATTAATACGGCAGGACTTTCCTTGTTTTTGTCCTCTAGACAAAATTTTAGCTTTTGTTTAAAAAATTGGCACTTTAAATGTTGAACGTTTATCAACAGATATGTTTACCTTAGCGTGAAAACCTTTCCACCTAAGCGAAGAGATGTTCCTAATATTAACGTAACGGTTTGTCCTTAACGTTTTTTCATTAATTTTTCTATGAGCTCAGTCATTTTGTAGTCTAAACTAAGTTAAAGTCGTTCACACTTTACTTACCCCGATATTAATGACTCTTCGGAGATGTGTTCTATCATAATTACTTTTTAGTATTGGGTTCAATCCAGAAAACGTAGTCATTGAACTCTCGTTTCTAAACTTCTCTTTGTCGCCAAACCACTTAGTTGATGACTGATAAAGCTGTTTCTCAACTTAAAAAATCCATAATACTCGAAATTCACATTTCACACTTTCACATTTTCAACTGGCATACTTTTATTAAAAATGTGTCCGTGTTTACAAAAGCTTAATAAATGAACACCTCGACGCTAATTGTTGGAAAGTCAAAACAATTATAGAGCGCAATTTCGGTTACATAAAAACATTTGTAAATGAATAATATGAAAGTCTTAAATTTAGAAAAATCGTTAAACATGCGAAGCAGTTCATAATTTGACCGTTATAGAAAACCAAAACATACTGCATTGCGCTTGTGGGATCTGGTGAAAAATCCATGCAGAAAACTAAGAAACGATGCGATGGTTGTTGTCAGCAATTTTGGTTACATTACAAGCGCTGTATTTTGAGGATTATCAATTTTGTTTTAGACTAGAGATTCTTCGAGTGAGGGGGCGTTATAGCTGGTTAAGAAGGACAAAAAAAGGTACACTGAAAGCTCATTGAAATAAATGCTTTTCGTGTCCTCGGCTGAAAAAGTGTTTATTTTGATAAAATGTTTGATCGATCTAGATTGTGAGTTGGTTTCGGGTTCCTTTTTCTCAACATTCTATTCGAAGCGCGACGGTTGCTTCGGGGAGTTAGTAATAGAATGGGGATTTCTCCTTCAGGTCTGGATTGTTCAAAGCGTGGTTAACTTTAACCCTGGGTTAGACAAAAATTTGGCAGTAATTCCTCCTCTTAGGAACGGTCTAGGGTCTTTTAGAAATACTGTTGGGTGTGCACACGAAAAAAAACTAAAATCAAATACAGCCTCTATTGTGTTCGAAACGAGATTTAACCCCGGATTAGTGCTAATCAACCTTTGAGCAAATGGGCCTTATATATTGCTTCAGCCAAACTCGTACCTAAATACTATTCATTAGCGGTTTAGACTTACAATCCCCGACCGCAGTCATTAATTGGGAAATACAAAAAAAATGTACAAAGTTGAACGAACCGCGGTTGTACACACTCTTTGTTTCAGGTGTTAGTTAGAAAGTGTTGACTGTTTACTTGTTGATTTGCATTTGAAAACCTTTTGTTTTGTGCAGGGTCAAGACCAGAAAACAAAAGAATAGGCGAACTGAAAGGAAAAACTATACGCTTTAAATTTTGAGAGAATGGACGTACGCCGATGACGCCTATTAAACCGTGTTTGAACTATAAACCATGTCTTGCTTTGTTCAATCATAACAGATAACATTACGGCACTGAAACACCTCGAGCCTTGCTTTTTTAATCTACGCATAACTGTATCACTATAAACTCATTTTTTTAAGAAACACATTCGAAGCTCAGGAATGGCCGAAAACTCTATTTTGACGTTTATACATTACGACACAAAATTATGGGTTCATTCATTTGGTTTCTATATATTAAGCTTTGCGTTTCGCGCTTGAGAAAGATAGAAAAGGAGTACCACTAACACATCTAATTTTGAAGAACCAGAAATTTTTCCAAGCCGTTTGATTATATTAAGAACATTTAAAAAACGTTTGAGGCCAAAATCCCAGTAATATTCTTAATAACACTTAGCCTCGGGCCAAAAATAAGACGTTCTTATTCAAAAAGAGCGTAGTTTAAAAGGCATACATTTGTACTGTTCATGGGTGTATGCAATAAGTTCACTTACTAATTAGACACACAAAATGCCCTTGAACTTTTTAACCGAAACCTTTTATTCTGTTCAGAACTTTATTCCATTAACACAATGAGTATCAATTAAAGGATCGCCAGACTAGCCATTCAACAAGGTTAAATTGTGACCTACACCTAACCCCATCCCCTCCTTCCGCAATAAAAGTTACCAACATTTTTAAAAGAAAATTCATCAATTCTCACAAAACATATTTAAATGTTTAGGAATCCAGACACCTTCAAAACTTGAGATAAATAAACCTGCAAGACAGCCATGCTGATAGCTTCACCACAGATGTTTCTGTGTCATTCGTTTGCTTTGGGGGAGCGACTGGTAAGGAGTGACACAGGAATGTCTGTGAGGAGGCTACAATACTGATGGAACAAATCAGATTCTGTGAAAAATTTTGTAATCATTCTTGTACATCACGCCGACTGGACAGCATCTGATGCATGCGTTCCATCACAAAATGGTTGAGAGCCAGTCTGTTTACAACCACATAAAAATGCTTCATCTGTTGTCTCCTCTGCTATAAATCTTACAGGTTTGATCCCAGTCCCCTTGTGGCTCCCATCACAGAAGGGCTGAAAAAAATGAATCAATTATAAGCTTCAGACAAATGGAAAAAATATTGTCACCACATTAATAATTCTTCAGCACATAGGCCCTGAAGGGAGGTGAAGGGCCCGGGATAAATTGGATAAAGTATAAAATAAACTTTTCAGTTAATCAGGGGTAGATGCAGAACATTGAATATTGAACATTATGGTAAGAAATTAAGGAATTATTGAATGTTTTCTTGAAAACGTACTGAATATGGAAAATTTTGATAGATAATTTAAAAGAATAAGAAATACTAAAAAACAGTAAGGAATGACATTATTTACCTTGGGAAACCATAGGATTCTAGAATTAAAACATTCTGCTTTTACCCTTAAAGTAAAAAAGCCTACTTTTCAAATAAACAAAATCAACAATCAAGAAAACTAATGATATCATTCAGTTGTGAAAGCTCAATGTTTGTCCCCATCCCAATAACTGGGTATGAAGTGCATGGGGGTTGGAGGGCACGGCTGGGGAAAAAATCATGCCTGAAAGGGTGGGGCAAGATAGACATTTACACATCAAAGTTTGTTGCAGGGTCTAGGATAGGGTTTCAAGATTTTGATGATTGGTGATGAAGATTAAAATAGATCAAAATACCTCGCAAGTTTTCTGGCAGACGAGAACCTAAAAACCTACTTCCCCAGGCCTAACATAAACTTATACATTTTTCTTTGAGTATTTATTGCAGGTGTAGACCAGAGATTGAGTTCTGACAGTAAAACATGCACAAATAAAAGAGAATAGCAATTATTCATTTGAAAAACCTTACCTGCTTTTTACTAAGTCCACAGCGGCACCACGAGTATCTCTTGCCAGACTGTAATGTGACTTGATAGGGTCCTTTTTGGGCAATGACAGCCTCAGAACTCAAACACCTTACCTAGTTATAACAAAGATAACAAAATTCTGAAATCAGTTCTTTAGAATTCAACAAAATAATTCTCTAGCTTTTTCCGTTGTTCATCTTTGTCTTCATCTCTTCACCATCTGCTAATGTAATGTACAATTAGAAATGCCTGCTTTAAGTTGCAGTCACTAAGACACCTTGCAGCTGGGGGTCATGTGACCAGCTATTATTATGTCAAAATGGTATCCAGAATTTATAGAAAGAAGAGGTTGACATTAGTAAGCAATTGACCTCAACTACATGCTTGGAAAATGGCAAGGAATAGAAAACAGAATATTTCTTGGCATTTATATCAGTTGAGTGAACAACAAGCTTTGTAGTTGTACCATTTTTGCATACATACAACTATAAGATATATTTGATCTAATTTGCTTATAAAAATTTTTATTTTATACACACTGTCATTTTATTGAGATCTTGAAACTATGCCTGCTAACTAATTTTTACCTGCTCTTCCCATTTCTGAACATTATTTTGCCACAGCTAATTTGTTTAAGGTACTCATTGGGCAGTGAACCCCAGCTGAAATGAGCCAAAACTACCTCAACGCGTGTTGTACAGGCGTATTTTATCCTAACACACAAGTTGCTTTATATTTACTAATCTTTACGTACAGTAGTTAGATCTCTTAATAAACTCTTACTTGCTGGTAGACAAGTAAACGGGTTTCACTAGCAAAAGAAAACCCTCTTCGCAAGAAATACCCCGCCATCGCAGACATTTTTATTTACTCCTGACCAGGCTCTGCTCCCAGTTTCAGGCCACTAGCTCGACCAAAAACCAAGTCCCTGGAACCTATTAAACATCAAAGATGGCGGAGGTGCCTTGATAATTTCCCTGTGTATAGTGTATATATATTTCCCTATTTAGTTTGGCAGTAAGATATTTGCTTTTAGAAACATAAGTCAAAGCTACTTTTTCATCATGGAGTTGAGCAGCGTGGCTTTGGAAGGTCTGCAGTTGTGTGGGGACACTGCTCGTGTCGAAGACTCCGGTTTCCGAAGCCTGGTACAAGTTGGTTTTGAAATACTACTGAAGAAGAAAGACGAGAGTCACATCACAGGTGGGTTGATGAGACACGTTCACTTTGTTGAATCGAGCTGACTCAGTGTATGTAAACTTACTTGTGTTTCAATTAAAAGCAGTACGAAAAAATAAAAAACCAAACAAGCGTGAGGGTCCAATGAAATGAAGTGAAACATTGACTTGTCAATACAGGCCACTTTATTGAGATTTATTTTTGTAATGATAATGTGGTAGTTGAGAATCGTTTTTTTCTTGATCTTTATCAAGCAATAGAGACTCTAAGTGGTTTCTAGCTAGTTTCTCCAGCAACCTTCTACACTGTTTATACTGTACAGTAATTAATTCTTGGGCCACATATTAAACCGGAAGTCAACTTTTTAATACTTTTGGGTATTAATCATAACCTTTTTAACATGTGTTAGCTTCCTCCAATATTAAACTTGAGTGTAAATTCTTGACAGGAAACAAAGACCTCAGTGCCGTTGAACCTGCAACGTTAAAACAAGCTTTTTCTGGCCTGATTACTCTGGTGCTAGAGGCAGTCAAGA
Organism: Hydrozoanthus gracilis; assembly: GCA_025388745.1. Taxonomy (NCBI): domain Eukaryota; kingdom Metazoa; phylum Cnidaria; class Anthozoa; order Zoantharia; family Hydrozoanthidae; genus Hydrozoanthus; species Hydrozoanthus gracilis. The sequence continues at coordinate 21,425 of JANVCF010173294.1, forward strand.
CTGGTTGTGATTCAACACATATTAGGTACAAATACCTTCCAGATAGGGCACTTATTAGAGAGGGGGACTTATTAGAAAAGGGAGGGGACGTATTTTAAAATTTCCGGAAGCCAAGGATAGAAACACAACCTGAGACAGGATACCAAACATCTTTAACAGCAACTACTAACACTGTGTCCTTCTGTTATAACCAGCACTTTCAAAAAATTCTTCAAAACAGTTAAAATTGATGACAAAATATAGTTTTGATGTAATTTGCCATATGTTTTAACTCCATTGCCTTTATATTGGTATGGAGGAGGGCTTATTCACACTTATGGTCAGAAATGAATACATCAATGAAAATTACTAAAAAAACAAGTTTTAACAAATTTTATGAGAAATTAAAAATTCAACCAGTAAAGCATCCCTTACAAAAATTATGAAAACTCCAAAT
>JANVCF010173295.1:0-11115 GCA_025388745.1 Hydrozoanthus gracilis
ATGAGCTGATAACCGAGATTGAATGAACCAATCAGAACGCGCGAATCGCAATATTCGAGATTGAAAATTTAGTAATAACCAATACTCAGACGAAGGGCTAACGCTCGAACGTAAGCTTTAATTTCCTCAATCATCTCACGGCGACAATTCTTTATTTATCAAATAGTACTACAAGGATAATAAGATTATGTTCGTTTTTTGAAGAGACATTTCTTTCAACAAAATCCATACCATTGACTGGCGGATTTTCCTTTTTACAAGAAAACTTGAATCTCTGTGAGTAAATCGAGTGTTTTAGCAACCGCGTCTGAACTTTTTTAATTATTGATCTCAGCTCTAAAAAATATTTTGCACAGCTAGCAATAAAATTTGTTCTAATATTTTGCGCAAATTATGAATTTTGCTTTTTACCAGTGCATGTTATTATAGCAACAAAACAAGAAACGTCCTGGTTTTAGATATAACTGGTTTTGCTGAATAAGGTATTCTTAACAATAATGTCTAAGAGAAAAAGTATTTGTGAGAGCCTTTTCTTCGAAACCAGTTAAAATTTGTTACCTTTTCCTTACATTTTCAAATTGTAGATATGTATCAATGTAGACAAAAAGTAATCTTTTCTCCCACTGCCCAACAACATTTTTAGCTTGCTGCAACGATCGTCTAGTGATTTGAAAGTTGATTGCTTTGCTTCTCTCTGATTTATTTCTTATTTGTTTACTTTGATACTCCTTTAAGTCTGCGAAACAAGCTCTTTCAAAACGTACGCTAATGACCGTCATTTAGTGTGGACATACAGCTAACACAGTGTACGCTTGTAAAAGATTTGAGCGTAGTAATCTGTTTTCGCAACATTTCAATTGTTCTTCTTCCAATCGCTACGACCGATCATGAGCTTGCGTTGATTGGATTAAGTCGGTTGACTGGATTAAGTCGGTTTAAAGTGCATATGAAGTAAGTGGATAGACCTGGCTAAACGAGAAATAGCAGTAAGAATGTTTTTCCAAAATCTTTCCTAGTTCTTGAGATATTAACATAAAAATTTGCATCTGATGACATCATTAGTGGTTCCGACAAATTTGCATTTTTGAAAAAATCTGCTGGAAATCCGTAGCATTTGGATGCTTTTTAGCCAAAGTTGGGCTGCTGATTTACCTCGAGGTAAAAGAATCATCAGTCCAAGTTTGGCTCAATTCATCTAAAGGTTATGGATTGGCGGCAGATTTTCAAAAAATGCCTATTAGTCGGAACCACTCATGATGTCATCAGTTGAAATTTTTAAACGTTAATATCTCAAGAACCAGGAAAGATTTTGGCAGATATTTTTACCGCTATTTCTTATTTAGCAAGGCCTGTCCACTGAAGAAATAAAATTTTCCACTTCATATCATATGCACTTTAAGTGTCTTGCTCAAGGACCGTGACAACGATACGGACTGACCAGGGCTCGAACTCCGACTCCAGATCTGCGAGTCCAGCACGCTAATATATAACCACTCGGCCACAGAACTGCCAACTGACAATCAAATGAGGTGATCGTAAACTGCAAGGCCTCAAACAGCACGCTGTCCTTACCAACATTCTTGTTTCACTTGTATACTGTTTGAACCTTTAGAAAGTATAAAAACCTCAATCTGAGTAAAAAAATAACGCGACGACGTTTTGACGAAAACACTTCGCCAGCACACGAATCAATCATATTCTCTTGTCGAGACTTTTTGCCTTCTATCTTTCAGTATAATGTTTGAGAACCCACAAGTAGCTGTCGTGGAAAGCAGAAGTTTCCAGGAAACTCGCGATTTATCAATTTTCCTGTGGGTAATTGCAATCACTGGTGTAGTGCTGTTGGATTGTCTCTTATAACTATTTTTGATGAGTTCAATTAATCTTTGAAGCCTTTATGAAGTATAAAATTGTATTACTTCAGCGGATACAGCTAAATGAGGAATAGTGGTGTACATTTTTTGTCAAAAACTGTTCTTGAGATAATAACGTTTAAAGTCTACAACTGATAACATCATCAGTGATTCCAACAAATTCGCTGTCAATCCACAACCTTTGGATGCATTTCAGCCAAATAAACTTAGAATGATAAATCTATCTACCTTATAAATTGCGACAAAGTTCAATTACAAGTTGCGATAGGTATCACAAATTGCGACGATGTCATAAATTGCGACAAAACCATTACAAATTGCGACAGTTATTGTGAATTGCAACGCTATTACAAATTGCTACAGTACACAACATCATCTTCAAAAAGAAACGAAAATGAAATTTAATCAAAGATGAATTTGAATCACGCATTCACTCAACAAAGAGAACACGTCCATGTTGCTAGAAATACTTCCCTTTTTTGACAAAAAATGTTTATCCGCCGCAGTATAAAACTTTTGATTCACAACTGTTTTTATCATTTTTCGTGGTAACTGTACGAGGACTTATTAGATAACTTTTAACAAACAGATGACTTATTTTACCTATATATCTTCTACTAGGAACAATCGAGCAGCAGTGGAAGTATCTTTCCCGTCGGGATTTGAGCCTATTGTCTCCTCGGTGTTACCCTATGTTTGTGATAAAAGCTTTCCAGGAATTTCAAAATGCAGGCTATGCCCTGCGGGAACGTATAAGGAATCCTTTGGGTGCACCGAGTGCCCGCCAGGTAGGGCTAAAGAGCTCAAAAACATTGATAATGATAAATCAATAACATAAGTAATAAATTTAATGATAAACGGTGCAAATAACAAAAGGACAAAAAATAATTTTCATTTATTTTGCAATTGATGTAAGGCTTAAATCTAGACCATAATCGACAATGGTAAAATCATTTTTCGCATAAAGACAGAAAAATACTGCAGCTGCTTTTCTTAAAACGAGGCGGCTCAAACAGCGTCCGTGTAGTTTTGACAGGATATACCAAGTGATAAAGTACTTGACTTCAAAAACTGTAATAATTACTGATTCGTAGGCGTTCAGTGTATGTCTACTCGAAATCATTTTAAGCTTAAAAATAGATGTTTCAGTAAAGATGTGTTAAATCGAACACGTGAAAAATTATCAAATTATATTGATTCACACTAAAGTGACATAACGTTTTTCGTCTCTGCTGCTTTTACTTAAGAGAGAAAGCAACTTTTTTTTCATTCATGTGATATATTAAAGAAACAAGTAACTTTCAGCAACGCTTAACGGTTAGTGGACAGATTAACATAGCCTACCTAGACTAAAAAAGTCTAATACCGATTCTAATACTGACTAATACCAGGGTTGCCAAGGTCGTTGAAAATACTGGAAAGTCCTGGAATTAGGGAAAAAAATTCCAGGCCCTGGAAAGTCCTTGAATTTGGGTCGTTGTCTTTGAAAATCCTGGAATGAGCAAAAACTTTCTTTCTTTACTTCCAAAATTAATAAAAAATAAGCTGTTTGCTATAATATTTTGATCTGAAAACGTTCTTAAACTCCGAGTGGCTTGATTTTCTAAAGCGCTCTGTCTTTGGTTGTTTTTCATTGTTAGGATTCAGCCAATCCGCATTCATTTTAGAGGTCACTTAGTTGATAGATAAGGTCCTGGATTTACTTAGCTTTTAAAGGTCCTGGAAAGTCCTGGAAAAGTCCTTGAATTTCACATCCAGTAAATAGTGGCAACCCTGTAATACAATCTAGCACAGCTGACCTAACATAGCCTAATCTGATATAGTCTAACAAAGCTAGTCTAACATGGCGTAGCTGCAAGGACAAAGCTTTGTACAATAGAGAGGAGATCAAAGGTGAAAGTAATTTTGCACAAGACATGACGAAAAGACGAAATTGTCCTCTGTGTGGTAAAAGCCAGGTAAGCTTGAGCACACACTCGTCACGTGTCTATCACTTAGATGGGGATATACGTGGTTGAAATGTGAAAAGAAATAGCGTTTGGGTGGTTTGGTGACAACTTTTAAGTCTGCATAGGAAACGAGACCAAACATCAACCCGCACTTAACAATCATAAGGAATATGAAGAGTTTCAGCTATGTCACCCGTTTACAGCTTTGATAGCTGGAATAACCGAATCCGGAAAAACAGTTTGGGTACCAAAATTGCCCGAACACGGAAATAATTGATTAGTCAACCCCCTCGTCATAGCATGCATACGGTGTTACGCACAATGACAGCCAGCCTACGAGCAGATGCAACACAGTGCACCTGGAACAGAGTTTATAAAAGGCATTCCCACTTATAAATTACCGGGAGGAAGATTGGTATCTAAGCGAAGCCCTCAGTAACCTGATTGTTGTCGATGATCAAATGGCGGAAACATCTAGCGATAAAAGGGTCCTTAATTTATTCACCAAAAGATCTTGTCATCGTAATCTTGGTGTTAGTTTCTAGCTCCAAAATCTCTTTCACAAAGGAAAAATTATCCGCACTGTCAGCCTAGTCATTAACCTTGTGCTGTTCAAGAACCCAAGAGATTAAATACAGGTCAACACTCTCGCAAGACAAATATTGAAGAAGCTGTTAGCCGCCCTTTTGGTTATTTTTTCCAAGATGACGTCAAGGCACAGATGTACCAGTACAAAATGAAGTGCTATCTTGTGTTCAAACGCCAGATAAACTACCAGTAATCCTTTCACATAGAAAGTGAACCCATTCAAATTTCTGAATTTGGAATACAAAGGATAAAATAAAATACATCGCATTTTAATTATATTAGCTATGGTGTTATCCCAGATATACTTCATGCAGACTCCTTACTGGCTCCGAAAAATGGGGGCTTATTCCTTTCCTACTATACAAATATCTTTGTCGTATTGTTTCGCATATTACATCGCACAACATTGCATCGTCTCACGGTAGATACTGTTATTTATGTTGTTCGCATTAAAAGGTTTTGAAAAGCATTTGTGTAAATGAAGTTAATGGTAGAGTGAATCTTGGATACATATTTGAAGAAGAAATTATTGATTTAAAAGTTGAACGCTCAGAAAAAATTCGGATTCACTGACGGGAATCCAACTCGCAACCCTCTGATGACCGGTCAGATGCTCTACCCACTGAGCTACAGAATCACATGGGGAGCCGAGTCACAGGTTAAGTTCTTTTCTATTCCCGCTTGACATACGTCCCGCAAACTGTAGCTCAGTTGGTAGAGCATCTGACTGGTAACCAGAGGGTTCGATTCTCGTGAGTAAATCAGAATTTTTTCTGAGCGTTCACCTTGTGAATCAATAATTCTTCTTCAACCATTTGTGTAAATGGTTAAAGATATATTAACTGCAGTAGTCAAAAATTTTAACCGCACTGTTTATCGATAGGGGGGTTTTATCAAGATGAACCAAGCAGCACAAAAACGTTCCTGGGTATAAGATGTAAACCGTGCCCAGTTGGTAGTTACGTCAGCCCCCAGAACGCACCTGGAAAAAGCGTTCAAGACTGCAAAGTCTGTCCCTTAGGTATGGTAGCAATTTTTCTAGCACAGATTAAAGTTCTTCTTTTCTGCTCACAAGAGTTCTATATTGCTAGTCAGTGGCAAAATCACTGATTGTTCAAAAGAAAAAAAAATGATATGACTAACATGACTCGACCGTGAGATTTACTAAAAACTTTCCTAATAATTAGAACGCATAACTGATGATGGTAAAGGATACTCTCGAAAAACTGATGATCAAAATAAACTAAAAAAAGGTTCTATCTTGAAATTGTACTCGTTTCTGCTTCGCATATCGTCTTAAATCGAAAAGAAAGCTGGAAACTTTGCGACCGTTTTTGTTGGTTAAAATGTATAAGTGGTATGACGTATGCAGCTATAAGCGAAAGTTTTTTTGAAAACATATCTGTTTTTTTTTCTTTAGTTATTTTTTAACCAATTATACATTTTACTCTTCTTACGTGTAAACAATACTTTCGACCTTTCGTATCTTTATTTCAAACCAGCTGTTTAGTCAGTTTTTAGATAGTATTCGATTCCATAACACGTTGAAAATATTTATGTATCCCTAGCTATCTAAGGCTAATTAGCTCAATTCAGAGAGCTAAGTACCAGGCGTGTATGAAGCAGTTATGGAATGTTGTAAATTCGTTTAGCACTGATAAACAAGTTATGAAAAATCCTTTAGTTCATATACTTCAAACGTATTCCCTTGTGACATTCAACCTTTAGATTAGTGTAAGAAGCTTCCCCTTTCTAAAAGTTTATAGGAATTCTTTCTAGTTTGATCATGATCAATAAAATTATTTCTAAACTTAGACCCGAAACTAATTTATAACAGGATTAGGTCAAATTCTAATCAGCGTTGCCTACATGTTTATTAACCATGAGAGGCAATATTTTAAGAGGGCAGAAGAAATTTGGTAGCGTTAGAACGTCAGCTTCACCAACTGGGTTATTTCATGGCTCTTTTCCAGTTTCTTTGGAGCATGAATCCAAATGTGATAGTGGAAAATAGTCCCCCCTCGAATCATTAAGTAAATGAAAATACTGGATTTAACATTGAGAATCTACCAGCTGTCCCCTTTATTGCTTTCCGCTTTCGTTAATTTCCCGCTCAATGATATTTTAATTATTTCCTTATCGCACATATGACCTTGTTAACTTGAGACTTGAGGTTTTAGAAATCAAACATTAAAAAGCATACGACACGAAATCAGTTTTTTTAATTTTCAAAACGTATACTATAAAAAACATTGGTTTTCCAAGTTTGAGAAACAAACGATGAAAGTACGCAAAGATACGTCGTGTAGAACTTTTAGTTTTTTCCACTAAAAGTGTCCCCTGCAAAAGACCAACAATGTGACGCAAAGGTCACGTGACACTTTTAGCGGCAAAAATGCAAAATTCTACACGCCATATCTTGGCGTATTTTCATTGTATGTTTCTCGAGTTTTGTAAAGCAAAGTTTTTTATAGTATTCTTTTTGAAGATTGGAAAAGTGACTTCGTGCCATATGTTCTTTAACCTATGTAACTACCAATTATTCGTCTCGTTGCAGGTATTTGCCTGGACAGGTTTATTATTTTGAACCGAGAGGCGATTATTAGTTTTTGAGATGGAACTTCAAATTGAAAATCTATATTTTCTAAACAAGAGGCTACAAAAGAAACATATTAAGTCAAACTGATAAACAAGCGGCTTCATCTTATAGGAAATTTAATAAGCTTTCAGAAAATGTAAACTTTATTGGGACTTTGATAAAACCTAGCGCGCTATACGCGAAAAGGCGAAGGTGCCGAAAAGAAGCGTCTGATACCTTAACAACAAAAATCAAATTTGAGATAAAGGAAGCTTTTTGGTAGAAAAGATTGGTTTTATTTGTCGTTTTAGGTACCGAGGTCCTTAGCTTTGGAGGTTTTCGAGCATGTCACTGCAGAACAAACTTCTACCGCACGGACAGGTTTGGCGTTTGTAATCCTTGTCCTGTGGGTTTTGAGTGTTTCAATGAGACGAAGGTTCTTGCCAAAGGATTCTTTTGGAATTTTGCCTCTTAAGAAGATCGATACAACTACAGAAACTTTATGATTAACATTGCTACAGAGAACAAGTCTATTATAAAGTTCTTCGACAGTTTTAAAGAAGAAAGAATCCCGATTGCACATGCTTGCCCACAACCTGAATCCTGTCTCGGTGGGTTCGATGCTTTGTGCTCGGATGGCTATAAGGGACCACTATGTGCCGTATGTGAAAGTGGCTACTACAAAATGATAACGTCCTGTCAAGAATGTCCAACTACACCCTGGTTAGCTGGTCAAGTTGCTGTTGCATCACTTATCTTATTTGTTCTTTTTGCTCTCTCTTTAAGAGACAGGCGAAGAACGGACACCAAACAAAGAAACTTTGTTGATGCAAACGTAGCTCGAGTTAAAATAGTTCTAAGCTTCTACCAGATTACTTCTACAGTGTTTGACAGTTTTTCCTATGTTCAATGGCCACCGTCAGTTGAGACACTTCTGAACTTTGCAAAGATTGCTCAGTTAAACCTTTTAACTGTGGCTCCAGTTCAGTGTTTCAAGGGATTATTCAAGATCAGTATTTATACAAGGTTGATGCTAATGATGTCCTTAAACGTTGGGGTGATTTTCGTAGCGTTACTATACTATTGTTTAAAAAGAAGGAGTAGCGAGAACAGCAAAAACAATAAGCGGAATGCTTTGGCTTCGTTGAAGCATAAGAGCTTGAGGAGCATTGTTCTTCTTAACTTCATAACGTACCCAGCGACTTGCTTACAAATATTCGAAATACTACCAACAGCCTGCCACAAGATCTGCAACATCGCTGAAGAAGCTGAAAACTGTAACGAGTTCCTTAGAGCAGATTACTCTGTCCAGTGCAAGGGAACTAAACACAACTTCTTCCTTCCAATCGGCTACCTGCTCTTAATCTACCCAGCTGCTTTCCCGGTCATTCTCTTTGTCTTGCTCAGGAGGTGCAAGCCTCGCGACGATCCAGAGAAAGCACACTCTGATTATGATATACACACAGCGTTGAATTTCTTGTACGAGAACTATGTTGATAACTGTTGGTTTTGGGAACTTGTAGAGATAGGTCGAAAAGTTGTTCTTACCTTGATTGTTGTTCATGCAGACACGGAGAGCAGAACCTACCTTGCGGTTTTGATTGTCGTCAATGGTTTATACGGGGTCCTGTTTGCATCATGGAAACCAATCGATGATCGCTTCGAATACTGGTTGCAAGTAGTTTCAATTTTAGGAACACTAGCAAACATGTTCGTTGGAATAATGATCAAGGTTCCAAAGAATGAAACCGTTTCAAGTGTAGCAAGCACATTTGATTCCGTTACTTTGACAGCTACGATGCTGTTTTCAAACTTGCTCATCGCTGTTATTGTGGCAGGTAAGGGGAGAAAAACAATTATAGCCAAAGCACTTCTGATATTTTTAAATGCTGTCTTCACTATGGTAACAAAAAAGTTTAACGGAAACAAAACTAAGTTTTTTTTTTCTTTTCTAGCTCTTTCTGCTAACATAATAGCTGTGTACAAATCTTAGTTCTAGGTTTCCACTCTCAGGAACTTAAGATTTAGAACTTTGTCGAGAAGACTTTTTTTTTGTAACTTTTCCCTTCTAGGCTAGTTTTCGTTGCCCAAATAGCCTACTTATCACCTTAATGTTTTCAATTTAACCCTAAAACTGATATCTTAGTTTTGAAAACGTGAAGCCCTGTCAAGTTTTTTTCGAGGTTTTCTAAGCAATTAGAGGACGTATTTTGCTTCTAGTATTGGTTTTATTATTTACAGAATTGTAAAAGATATTATTAGTACAATGTGTGCTATCAGTAACACTATTTATGCAAATGTTAGAGAAATGTTTAGTGCGAACTATCTTATTTTGCTTCTAGTATTGGTTTTATTATTTTGATTATCGTTATAATAGTTTTCGATTATAAATTTTTCTGCTTGCTACATTTTGTACCCACTAATTTAGAATTTTTACTGTAGTTACTGGCTACCTGACTCGTTTAGCCCATATGGTTATTTCAGGTAATCGGCAAACCAATGTATCTTCATTATGTTTGCAGCCAAAGGCTGAATTGCGTAATTTACATGTCTTAATAATAAAGTACTAGCTTGATATTACTCATTATCATTAATTTATCCCCTATATCTTTTCAAGTATGTAAATAGTATTTATAGGTTATTAATAGTTCTATTATCATTTTATATATATTTTTAGCCCAAATTAAGGGTTTTTTGGGTACCCTTTTGCTTGGTTTTTATTCTTTTTCGTTCATTCTGGTTGCTTCGAAAATACTGCGGACCATCGTTCTGATTATACATGATAGAGAATTTGAAGATAACGAAATTATTCAAATATTCCCGATGTTTTTTGCCCATTCAGATATCTCAATCAAATTTTTCAAGGGTGTGTGTAAACCCAGTTGGACGTTTTGTCCTTAGACGACAGCAAAACTTCGAAAGTAATTACAAAATTAAATATAAAACTCTGTTTATAAAGGGATTTGGAGCTATCTCTCTATGCATCTAATAACTTGTCTCTCAGGAACACTTAACTAAGTTCAAACTTGTTTAACTATATCGAAAATAACTGTGTAGTATTGCAAAGCTGAAATATCATGGTTCTTAATAAATTTCAGCTGTTATCTTTCTCTTTGTCTGTTTTCCGTCTCATAACAAATGCGCGCTGTTGTGAAAGCCTTCGAATAAACAAATTTTCAAAAAGGCTGAGTTTTGTTTTTTGGAACTTTAGGACGAAGAGTTGAAAACCATTAATTTTACATAACATTTTCTAAGAAAAGTATTCCAATATCCCTATGACAAAAATTGTGCAAACGGGTCAAAAAGAAAACTCCGAGTGAAAATGTTTCAGATTTCGATACGTTTGACTGACTAAATAAACTGTTGGGAAGAAAAACAAAGTACAAACCTGTGTTGTCCACGACATCATATAACTTGTTGTTGATAACCGAAAGGTGGAACTGTACCTGGGAGTGAATGAAATAAGCCTGAATTGCAAGTTTGTGCGGATTACTGCGAGTGTTCGTCACCTCGTCGACGTTTAAATGTTTTGCTTCATGGTAGAATGTTTTATTAGCACAATAGGCGTGTATTGATTCCGTTGTCTCGACGAGCTAAAAGCAGCCGTTTGGTCAACTCTCATAATGTTCAAAATGATGTCGCGTCAAACTCGCACTCCTAACTGTGTGAACTAAAAAAAGGAACAGCAGGTTCATTTGAGCTTCCGAACACTGCACTACTATTACTCCACTGTCATCAGCTAGGGTTAAAGACTACGAGATCTAGAAAGAACCAGTTATTTTCTATCAAGCATTAGTACCTTAGAATTTTTAGTTGTAATTTGAGTGTTTTCATATTGTCCTAATTAAGGTAAAATCTTACCAAAACAACCATTATTCACGTTGTTGAAAGGAATTTTAAGTTTTTTATATTTGAAATGAAAAACGAGTTTCTATTAGGAAAAGTTTTCTTTCATGCTGTTCCATTCAAAAGAGTTTTCAACTTAAAATTTCTTAATACCAAAAAAACTTGGGTTTTTGTTCCATAAATGTATGTTTGTTCTCTGTTATGAGATTAATGTAATGACACAGACTATCATAAGTGTGTATTTTCAAATCTTAATTGAACGGAATTACACCTTAGAGAC
>JANVCF010173406.1:0-11114 GCA_025388745.1 Hydrozoanthus gracilis
GGTTAGTTTGTAGTTTCAATTTTTACATGCTGTGAGTGTAATCTAACGTAGGTTTTCTCAAGTCGATATGATGGGACCTTGCTGGCTCCTCGTTTGAAGTTGGGGGCGACAAAAGTGATCAAAATCCCGAAGAATTATTTGTGCAGCTTTTGTTTCGAACGGAATTGAACTACAAAATGCAAATTATTTACCTTGTCGTTAGTAAACTCCATCTGTTGTTTTTAATGAAAACCCCACAAACCTTAATTAGTGACTGCGTTGAAAGTGGCATTAATCTTGGTAAACACCTTCCCTTGTACGTTACTAGTTTCTTGTTTAACCACTAAGAAACCGACGATGTTTTAAACTAAGGATGTGCACCGACAGTTTAAGTTCTACTAAGTTAGGTGATATTTTACGGAAAAATCAAACTTTTTAACAAACAACCTGAAATATTTATGCTTACAAAGTCGTTTTACAGGTTGTTTTTCTAAGGAAGTTATATCTTCAATGTGTTTAGGTATTTCAAACGAAAGCGAAAAGGCATGATTTGGGGGATTTTTTTCTAGCTTTCGAGTAGAAAATCTTTCATCCTTTCATAGTTGTATTTTTGAATAACTACTTTTTGTAGAAATTTTGAATGATACATTTAAACACCTCGTTCCTCCACGTAAAAAAAGAGCGAAAACCGTGACTTAGCAGAAAAACGAACGCTCGGCATGGGTCAAAACCGGACGTCATAACAGTAGTAAAAAAACCGACTCTTTGCCTTCCTGTTCGCGTCGGTGAAACATGGCTTTCGAAAAATTTAATCGTGAAAATATGTTTCGTTTTTTGTTTCCGTCAGTATCAGATCTTACAGTTGTGTCACATTCTTCATTGAATAAGTTAAATTGAGATAAAGTTGCAGTTTCAGTACTTTTTTTATATTTATGAGCGTTACAAACGCAGCACGAGCTTCAGTTGACAGCTTGCGAGAAAACAGGTGGCTGGTAACACGTAACGAGTCTCTAGCTAGAAACTAAAAACGAAATAAAGGAAGCAAAAGAAATGGTTCTCCGTTACTAGATAACCGCAACTTCAATCTTAACTAATCTTGCTGTTGGAATTGGAGAGAAGAAGAATTTCTTCGGTACAAATCAAAACGACAATACGTAAAGCATTCATTTTAAAACTTGAATTTGTTTCGATAAGAAAAACAAAAATTAGGAAAGTCCTGCTCTATCTTGTATAATTGGCTGTCGGTCGTTGTGAAACCTCACTTCCACGTTTTCGAGGAAAACTTGAAGTGCTAGTATTTTAAAAAATTTTCTCACCAAATTTTTCTTTCCGGGAAAAACAAAAGTTTGGACAGCCCTGCTCTAGGCTGCTGTAGGCTGTAGTCGCCGTAAAATCTTTGAGGAAGACTTGATTTTACTCTAAGAAATTATGCTAATTTTTTTATAAAACTTTCCCCAACTCAAGTTTTTATATTTCCGGTCTTTTTCGAGTGTTCTTAAAACTAAAAAAGGCATGAAATACGAAATGCGGGAAAAACAGAGGTTTTTCGCTTCAATAAAGGATTAAAGTCTTGAAACGTTTGTACGTGTACAATGCGTTAGTGCCTTCAAGGCGACACATGAATTTGCATTTGCTTTTTTTTTCGCGTGCGCGCCGGCCGTTCGCCACAAACCAAGGGCCTTGGCTCACAAACAGGAAGTCATCCAATGACGTCAGCCAGCCAAGTTGGCGCTTTCGACTGTGACGTTGGGAGAATTTAGATCTACGACGCCTTACTTTCGGTGTCATGTTTATGCAGATTCGGTTTTTATCAAATAAAAATCGCTCAAAACTTCCGTTCATTTGCAACATTAATTTTTCAATTTCGTTTTCAGCAAAGAAAAACTTCAGTTGCTACCTTTACAATTTCCAATTGCTTATTCTTTTGCAAATTTTTACAAAACAGTAAGTGCGTTGACCGAAAAAATTTCAGAGAATTTGAAATCGTTTTAGATTTATTAGCTGGGAAATAGCTCGAGAAAATAAAGAATAAGGAAATGAGGTTTGTTGTTTACGGCTTTTAACAAGAGTCTAAAAAACCAACACGGTTAAACCTCATCAACAAATACAAAGTATCACACGGAGTTTTGAAAACAAAGGAAAACAAAACATATTAGAAACAGCTGGCAAAATGGCTGATGAGCATAGCAATTCTCCTTAGCTAAAATGACATCATGCTGACATCACAGAACTCCCTATGCAAATTCGCGAGCTATTGCTTCAAAGAAGGTTGATGTTACTAGAAATAGCACAAACATATATTGTGAGCGCATCTGTTAAAAGAACGCCTTCGATCACTGGTGGGTAAAAATAGCTCTTTGCATTTTATTTCCGTCCACTATGAAGTATAAACAGTGAAGAAAGTTCATAGGAATTACTTTTTATGTATGAGTTTCTTTATCGTTTAATTTCTGGATCAGACAGTGGCTCGGGGAGACGTCGCAATTGCTAAATTCACCATGTTTTCCGCTTAGCGTTTCTTGTACTTTGTAGTTGTTTATTTCGGAGTTTCGTAGTTCAAAACTTCCGTCTGAAAATTGTTGTGAAGTTCCTTCCATTTACTCGATAGACAGATGTGTATGTCAGGTGAATATTATTGATTTAATTTGAGTCATTTCGTCTTCATTTCGAATCAAGTCTTCTGCAGCTCGGCGATTCGAAGGGACAAAATCAAGTTGTGTTGAGCTTGTGGACCGTTTTGGACTCTGAGATTAGTTTTTCCTCCAACAATCTCTAAATTGAAGAGAATATTCCAAGGGTTATACGGCAAAACTGCTTTAGCATTGTGCTGGGATTGTAGTTTTTAGTTAGATTGTAATAATGTGCAGCCTTCGTGTGTTCGACGCTCGTGTCTCCTTGCTCGAAATTCTTCGCTTTCGAAAATCGCTTCGATGCAAGGTTCGTTTTGCTTCTAGTTAGCACCTTAGCGATAAATTTAGGTTAAATTTATTTTACATATAGAAGCAGGATCTACATGGTCTCCGTGTCTGAATGTATCACCGGGCTGTCGTGTTATTTGTTCCTTGGTTGGTACTGAATATTCACTCGCGATCGGTTCATTCACTTTTATTTATATGGAGGCGTACATCCGTCTAGTCGTGTGGTAAACTATTTAATTGCGCGTGTTAAGTTTTATTTAAACCCTCAAGAATGAGGGATAGCTTGTCTGTTATTTACTTTTCCTGGATAAGTAAAAAAATTTAATGCTAGAGAGCATTAGAGTTCTAAAATCTAACTCGAACATCGCTAAAATTCGGGGTCGAAGCCAACTTCCGTTCTCGCATGCATTCCTATACTGAAATGAAAGAAAGTACAAATTCAGTCCTGTTTTCAACGCATTCTTTGGTTTTGGTTTAAATTTTGAAGTTCAGTTAGGACGATAACTTTAATGGATAAAGTTAGCTTTTATTCTTCTGCAAGGAAGAAGTTCTTGGAAAGGATAAATGTCTGTTTTGTGAGGTCATTTAGTGCCAGCGAATCATGAAGGGAACTTTGCTTCCGCGGTTTAACTGACATCATACCACGCAATGATTTTTGTACTTTTCACATGAGGAAAGTTTTGTTCGCTCTAAGATCACTAGGAAAATAAATTTCGTAACGAGGGATTGAAATCTCAATAATTTTGGGAAAAGCTTAAGGTAAATACCCCAAATTGCTTCTCGTATCATGCTGTCGAAATTCGCGCATCCATCATAACTCTTGTCTCCTATCCCCTTCTGCTGGTACTTGGCTGAGTTTTAAAATTCCGGTAATGAACTAATAAACTACTTGTTCTTCTCCACCTCAGATAATTTACTGCACATAGAAAGACGTTTACCAGGCGATTGCTGAATAAAATTTATTTTTGGGACTGAAGAGTGTAGGTAGAGTGGTGAATCTTCGTATATACAACATGGGAAGGAAAAAGATACAAATCTCAAAGATTGGAGATGAGCGAAATCGTCAGGTAAGTTCTAACGGTTGGTCAGTTTGCGGAGTTTACCTTGCACAGGTTTATTTAGATCTACAGGACTGAAATAAGAATAACAATGCTTTTTTGGGAGCGCGGGCGTTCCTTTGAGTTCTAAATTTTGCTCACAAAGATCAAAAATAGCCAAGGGTTTGTGGCTTCTGTTTCATAACTGGTATTTTTAGCAAGGTCAGATCTCAAGCAGTATAAAGTAACTTTATCCAGACGATTGCAAATCCAATTCTGCCTTAGCAAAAGTACATAAAGCTTTTTTAATGAAGAAGTAGGTCTTTTAACAGGGCTTTATTCCAATGTTCGTTTATATTTAGCTAACTCTATGTAATATTTAGTGATCGTTCATACGAAGAAGATTAATTGTATAGAACAAGAATGAGATCTGTTGTCATTTTTCCTGCCAACCGAATTCGTCTATAATTGCATAGTATCTTTCCACACCGTGGCTTTAGATAAATAGACTTGTTTTCACCAGATAATGCGTTGTTTGCTTGAGTGATAAATTCTAACAATGCTTTTATTTATTTTTTGTTAACCCGTCGCTGAATTTGAGTTTGGGGAAAACCATTTACGTACAATTTTGGCGCCGTGCGATTCAACTGCATAGAACGTTCGCGAACGACCTATCTGGCCGAATATCATTGATGGCATTAGAAATATTCACAATCCATTCGGATTAAATCGCCGTTGAACTTTTTGTTTAAGGTTTCAAAAATCGTGTCAGTGAAATCTTGTATATATTGCGCGCGAAAATATGGTCCATTAAATATGGTCATGGGAAAACCCGAGTCTTTAGATCTTTAATAATATCACAAGCGTGCAGTTTTGGAGGTTGGTGGCTCTTTTGCAAATAGCCATTGCTGTTCAGTGTCACGCGAACATGTCTAATCTGTCTGGATTAAGATTCAAGCACTGTTGACGTAAAAGTTTCAGTACTTGATAAAGGTGATTATAATATAGTTTTACAAGAGTTATGCTCCTCTTTGAGTCATGGTCGCCCAAAAAGAGCTGATTATTTTGATAAACAAAACCCAGTAGTCTTTGACAGAATCGTACAGCTTTGACCCCAAGTTCTTTCGCTCCAAATCCAATTGGATATTTTTGAGAACCGTTATACTTTCGTCATGCACTGGTTATAAAAATTTGATAATGATATCTGGAGACAAAAATTAAGATTAGAAGGTGGTCACTCTCTCCCACTGAGCGAAGGCAAGAACGATGTTCTTAAAGTTTTAAAAAGGTTTCTATGCCCTTAAAAATTGCGAACAAACAATAAAAAGTTTCTGTGGTCAGATGGCGTCTTTGTGGTGTATAATAAGTACAGTGTTTTCAAAAGCCACAGCATTCTGTGAATATATGTGTTCAACATTTGTGGGCTTAAAAATAAGCCTTGAGTAGTATTTTTATTTTTATATTTTGAAATATTTATTGCTTCTTGTGATAGAACTATATTGTTATTGGGCATATTTTTCTTCTTTATTTCTAAAGAGGGGAACAAACACTCTTGTTCCATGCTGAGAAGTAATGACGGAACTTTGATCAAATTCAAAAGCAAAATTTTGCAACAACAGAATATTCACAATTAAATATTTGATCGATTATTTTTCTGTAGTTTTGGTTTAGCAATATTTTCTCTTTAGTGGCAAAACAAAGGTCTTATTAGATAAGGATTTGAATTAAACTGGTTTTGTTTAATGATAGAATTTTTTTGTCTGGTTGTTCAGAACAGTACTTGCAGTTCTTGTCCCTGACAGTTTGTTTTCAAATCAGGTTTTTAACAGATTTTTAAGAAAAAATCTTGCTTTTTCCTACCAGGCTAAAAAACCCTTTTGATCAAATTTAAGTTATTGTGTTTTTGAAGGGGTTGAGTATGTTGTCTATTTCATTGCCATCAAGTCATGCCTGAGGGTAGCAATACATAATGGATTAAGTGACAGCTTTTTCCTTAATGGGGCTTGCTTCCTTACAGTGATGGGGTTTAAAACACATTTCACTTTTAGATATTTGTTTGGGTATTCTGAAAGTAAAATTGTCAATGATTCTTCATAACTTTCTTTGGCAGGCAGGAACTTTTTCCAGTTTCTGATCGCAAAGCTTATTTTTTTCTATAACTCAATGTTGTTGTCAACTCCAGAAAGAATGAGAATCAGAAAAAATTGAGATACTCTTTGATATCAATTGATCAACAAATATTGTTTTATGAACAAAAGTTTTTAAATAAACTAAGTTTATGTCCATTTTGATTTCAAAATTATATGTGTTGTTTCTGTGAATGAGTTTCTTTAAACTACTTTGGGGGTCGATTGAGGTTCAAACTTTATACCGAAAATATTCCTGTCTTAAAACCCAACCACCAAAAAATCCTTAAATTGGAGCTTTTTTGTATACTTACTTACAGAAGCATAGACCGCATGGTTTGGTGCAAAATTTATTGCTGCAAAAATTGCTCCAAAACTTTAAGAGTTGCCAGTAACAGCCAGTAAGGCTACAGAATGAGAACTTATTTAGTTTGCCTCGTAAGCTGTGGAAAGCCTTTGTGAAAAACGTTTTTGGACAAGTTGATCAAATAATCAATATCCAAAACCAAATGTTCATATTTATTATGTGGAATTAAAAGACATTTTATTCTTTTTGGTAGATAACAGAGAGAAAAATTGCTCTCTTTGTCGAACAGCTTCCACAAAAATAGAACCAAGAGTATGAGTTCCAACCAATTAAGCATAAAGTGTTGCTTACAAGTATATTCTAGTTTTTAATATGTACACCTCTTAATATGGTTTTACAAACTATACCATTCGCTAGCCCAACAAATTTTAAAGGAAGCTAATGAAGTTGTGCTGCTATAAAGTTAATGTTTTTAGTTGCACTTTTGAATAAAATATTTTTTACTTCTCTTTTAATTTGCCCACCACATTTAAGAAAACATTGGCCCATTCATTATGATCTTAATTTTAAGATTAAAAAATGTGGTCAGACCGTTTTTCTTAATCCTTACCTTAAAGCTGTAACTTTTTAGATTATCTTGAGTTGTTATTCATCATCATCAATTTTACTATAACAGGTCACATTTACCAAAAGAAAGTTTGGACTGATGAAGAAAGCATATGAGCTGAGCATCTTGTGTGACTGTGAAATAGCACTGATTATTTTTAATTCAGCCAACAAGTTATTCCAGTATGCAAGTACTGACATGGACAAAATTCTGTTAAAATACACTGAGTATAATGAACCCCATGAAAGTCGCACCAATGCTGACATTGTTGATGTAAGTATTGTCCAAGCATGTACTATGTCGTTCCATTATTTTGTGATTTCACTTTTCTGTCTGTTTCAGGGGCCGTGGAGCTATAGGGTTGGGTGGGCTGTAGCTAGGTTCGTTTTGTCAAAGGGAACTAACAGAAATTGATTACCAAAAAGTTGACATTTTTGTTTGGACTGATAGGTAAAGTATTTCTGTTGGTCTCGGAAGTTTGAAACTTCATACTTAACAAGAGAGCTTGTCAATATTCTGCACTCCCTGGGTCGTGCTAGGCTCAAGCTTGTCCTTACCAATCCAAAACAGTTCTGTGCTCTGCAGTTCCTGTTTTTCCTTCATTCGCAAAAATATCTTTACAAGAGATTTCCATTAGTCATTACTTTTTAATGCTTAATAAGAGAAAATTAAATTATATATCTGTTTATTTTGAACAGTGGTCTTGGGTCTCTCAAAAAATCTCCAGTTCAAAGATTGCCCCTAAAAACAACTGCAAACTGAACCAGTGGTAGTTAAGATACATTTTTTAAACTAAGATTTTCGTGAAATTTCTCTCTTTGGGCCAAAAGGTTGTTGTGCTTCCAAGTCCAAGTTTTGTTATTTTATGATTATTATTTTAGTTTATTTACAATGATGTTTTTCAAATAACTATGATTTCAGTGATAAAATCTTTTAGGTCAAGTGTACAAACTTTGATGTTATCAAGTATATTGTCATATTGTTATTTCCAAAGGAAACTTGTGGATTAATTTTCTTCAAAATATGATGAAACCAATTTTTTTTTAATAAAAAATCCAAAAACTGTTCAAGCCCCCCTTTTTTCTATTTCAAAGAAACATAAAACTGGAAGATTAATCACTTATTCCAAATGGAATTTTTAGGTAATTTAAGAATTGTTTTCATAATTAAATAAAAGATTTAATGTAAATTACAAATGTTGTAAAGGTTATATACAACCTCATATAGGTTAGGAACAATTTCATGCACATACTATATAATTATATACTCAATTTTCAGGTGCAAGTTTTGGAGATCTTATGTTTTGTTTCTAAGATGGTATTTTACCCAAATTGCATCATAGCTTCAAGCATGAAGAGCTTTTCTACAGCCTCATTATTTTGCTTTAAATATGCTTCAACTATTGTGAGCATTTTATGATTTGATGTACTCTTGAGTTTATTAGCTTAATTGGACAAAAAGTTAAAATGCATCAACATGAAAATGCATTAGTGTAGCTTTGATCTTATACTACTGTTTTCTGTTTTGATCTAAGCTGGCAGGAAATGATAAACTCTAAGTTAATTAGCAGCAATAGATTGATATCAAGTTGAGAGTAGAAAGAAGCATCAAATGGTTTACAGAAACTTGCTATTAAATTAAACAGAAAGACTCTTTCCTGGCACTTCTTAATATGTGTTTTAACTCTTTAATTCTTCTTAAGTAGCATAAACTAACAAACCATCATTTTTTCAACTCATGGAGATATCTTTAGGACATTTGTTTTCAGTTTAACATCTCAGAGAAAAGCAAAATGATTCACATTACTAATGTATTAAAACTGATCCTAACATGATCATGATATTCCAAACGTCCGTTAAATTAGTTAAATAAAGTTTTGATGTTTGGGGAGAAAAAGACAGTTTGCCAAATGCTGAGTTGAGTGTTCAAACTTCCACGGGCGTCTAATCTGATTCAAATTTAAGTACTACTGAAATATTTGCTTCAGATTTTGGAGTTTTGAAAATGAAAAAGATTGTGTTTTACTGTAAACTTGATACCAATCAGCAAGAGTCGCATGTCCAACAGAGTTACAAATAAAAAGATCAAATACTAAGTACTAGCCATTTCTGTTTCAGACCCGAGATGAGTAAAAAATTAAGGATAATCATTCTAGTCTTCTTTTCTTCAAGTCTTTTAAAATAAATCTTGGGAAAATCATTACCAAAACTTTTTCATTGCCAAATGAACTGATTACCCTTCTTGAAGAAATTCGAAATGTGCCAGTGAACAGTTGTTTTTGCATGCAGGCCAGGGGAAAATACTAACCTGTGACTTCATCAGATGCCCCTTACTGAAACAGTAAGTTATAGTTATAAGCAAGAATTTGATTCTTGACAGTCAGTCATGCTCCTTTGTTTTGCAACAGGCTATCTCAAGGAAGGAAAACAAGCAAATAGGATCCCCAGATGATGGCGAAAAGGTAGAGCATTGTTTTTAACATTCTGACTCAGGCAAACACAGGAGAACAGGCAATAGGTCTTTAGGTGCCCTTCGAGGCCTGCCACCCTAGACCTAGGATAGTTCAAATTCTTATCAGAGAAGATTTAAAAGTCTAACTGCAGTTAGCTTCATCTCAGTTATTTTAGGACCATGAGTAAAGGTCCAGCATTGGAAATCAAACCCGGGTGGATCTCCCGCATAGCATAATAAATAAATAAATAAATCTTTATTTATCGTTGTTACGCTGAGAGTGGTTGCCCATTCCAAGCCAGTGGCTTTTGTTTAATTGCTAGATGGCACAGATCTCGGTCATCCTGAATCAGATTAGTGCAGACTGGTGCCATATCAGTCGGGCCAATCAGGCAGCAGTCAATGATTGTTGGGAAGTTCTGTTTACATCAAATTTGTTTCGACATTCAACTGCATGAGCTTATTTGCTAATTCGTAAGTGATTTATCTTTAACCAAGGACATGTACATAGTCTGTGCTTTTTCCTGTTTTGTAATTTTTTATGTTTATTGATTAGGTTGGGCCCTTAATCGTAAACTCAGTACTTTCATTTCTACCTTAACCTAATTACTAAACAGTATAAAATTATACTCAGAAATCATTGTCTGTTTGTAGATTTTCCAGCTATATTTCCTTTTAAGCAGATTATTGCAAAAGGTGGCCTACATATCAATTATAAATTACAAAAACTTTTAAACATTATTTTTGAGACTACCTGTTTCAATATATGATGTGTAAGTTGTGTGAGTATGACCACATTATATAACTAGAGTAAACTTGTAATTATCTGTCTTCACTATTATGTTTGCCTTATTTTGCTTCTAGCAATTTGTCCTCACCCCAAGAACAGAGGCAAAGTATAACAAAATTAATGAGGAGTTTGACCAGATGATGAAGAGAAACTTAATTCAGGTATTTTTTCCTTTGTTTGTACAACAATTAACTTTAAGAGTTATATTTTGTTGAATAAGATAAATGGCACAAACATTTTAGTCAAAGTTTTACACTTAATCGAAAAATTAACTAATCAGTTGTAATTCTATGGTCACTAAATATATACTCTGAAATTTCAATTTCACTAATTAATACCGTGTTGTGCTTTATAGGGTAATAATGATTTTGTCGGGCCAATGCCAGTTACAGTCCCAGTATCAAATGACAGTAGCTCAGATAGCTCGGCCAGTGGCTACTCTGCCAATAGAACAGGAGAAATGGGGGCACATAGCTTACAGGCAAACACTAGTGGCAGAATGCCTACACCCAACCCTCCTTCAAGCAGTATGGCAATGACTGGTAAGGCAAAAAATAATGTACTGTGTATGATGGTAATGTTTTTGATAATGATTAAAGTGATAAAGATGATGATGGTGATGATGACTGTAGTGATGACAATTATAATGATGATGATGATTATAATGGTAATGATAGTGGTGATAACAGTAATGGCAATTGATAATGATAATGATGAAGATACAAATTTAATATAAATGTAGTTGTGAAAAAAGATAAGATGAAGATCAACATCAGAAGTACAATGCTGTCATTAAACTTAGCATGTGACTTTGGTTATTTGAGGTCCTGTGATCAATCTTATGGGGCTTAATCTGTAATCTGTAATATACAGACCATACAAGACTGGGGGAGGGAGAG
>JANVCF010173517.1:0-11113 GCA_025388745.1 Hydrozoanthus gracilis
ATTTTAATGTAGTTTCATCCGACCTGAAAAAGACCGGTTGTGGCTGGTCGAAACTTATTTGTTGTTTCTCAGCTTTTCCTAGTTTTCATTCGTCCCATTTTTTTGGTGACGTGGTCCCCTTACTGGATCCGACGATACAGAAAGTCGTTCACTGGTTTTCTTATAATATTTTTTTACTAATTTTTCCAAGTCCCAGTTTTAATTTCTCGACGATTTCGACGAAATAAAGAGCAAAATTACGGACCGCTCGTAGTCTACATGGCGTTTAACTTGCAGGTTTCTTAACTTGTTTCCCACAATATTTCTTTTTTCTTCCGTTTTTCATTTATTAATATTTTTCTTTCTTCATTTTTCTTTCATCACTATTGTTGTTTTGGCTTCTCCATTTTCTTTTTATCTATCACTCCTTCTTTCCTTCTTTGTTTACGTACGTTCATCCATGCTTATAGCAGACACCATTTAGATTGAATCAAGCATTTGTTTATTTTATGTTGTTGACCTTTTTTCACTGTTTCAGTTTTTTTCTATCTCAGTTTCTTGGTTTGCTTGGTTCTTTCTTTCTCGGTTTGCTATCTTTTTCCTTTGGAAACGACTCGAGTCGAGAAGCCTTTTTAACCCTATTCACACTAGGCTTTTGGGGGGTTCCTCAGACAGGGGGGAAGGGAGGGGGGTGGGGGAAAAACCCGATGCCGCAACTCAGGACTATTGAAGATATTGCAATGATTTTTCTGCAACTTACACATAATCGGAAGCTCGTTTATTTTTCATAACAAAACAATGATTTTTAGGCCAAAATACGTTACAATGACGTCATTCGTATGTAAAAATGCGGACAGCATAGTAGCAACAATATTGTAAAATAACCTTTTTTGCTATATATATCATATAGTAATAGATAATAGAACCTTCCTTTTTCCCTTCATACACTATCAGAATTAAGCAATAAAAACGCATTTTCCGTGCTGTGTAATTTTTTACAACTCTTCACATTAAAAGTAGAAAGAAGTTGAATATGCAAGCTTAACAAATTTAAGAATTAGTTCGGTACTTAGCTTGAATTGCATTTTTTGTTTTTCGAATTTTGCGTATAACAGTTGTTTTTCGACTAACAAATGTTACTCTTCGAACATTCTTTGGTTTTGATGTGTCTAAACAAGGTTAGAACGTGATAATTTGCGAACACATGAAGTTATTTCAAAGTTGCCGGCGAAACGATTTCATTAGTTATTTTTTTTCCGGTGTCAGCTTGAAAGCTTGTAAGAAAATATTGCCTAAGCTACTGCAAATAAGATTGTTTTGTAATTTTTTTCTAGGAACTGAGGTGACTGTTCGCAAGGACGGCTCGAGACTATCAAGTTTTTTATCAATTCTGCCAGCATCTCCCCCATCGTGCAACAAAAATTACACGGCACGGAAAATGCGTTTTTTTACTTAATTATGAACATAAAAAATTGAGGGGGGAGGGAGTGGATCATATATACGGCTGCATGCAATAAATCATTAGATTGCCACAAATAAAAAAAAATATAACTTACGAGGCAAGTACTGCCGCACTCTGTGGATCTGAAAATTATGTGATTTTGCAAATGACGTCGTTTTGACGTCATCTAGTGGCTGTTTCGCAAATTTTCGATATTTTGCGAAATAGTGATGACGTCATCTAATTATTGTACATCGATTAGCAATTCAGGAAACAAACTGAAATTACTTTCCAAAAACGAGATTCGGTGCCAATCAACACACATTTGCTTGAGAAAAATCGTTGAATTTAGAAATTATCTTTTTTTGGTGAAACATGGCTTGAAAATGAAAGTTGCCATAGCAACATAAGTCAACTCAACTTGAGTTTGAGACCAACCATCTTTTTCCCTTATGAATTTTAGGAAAAGTCACTAAACTTGGTTGCTTTAGCTGCAGTTGTCTAAAAGCTATGAGAGATTGGATTTGGTGCGGATTGTTTCCTTCCCCCCCCCCCCCCAGTCTGAATAGGGTTGTTGTAGTGTTTATGCTTTACAAGTCTTTTCCCATTGCCGACGCTCGGGACATGCGCATATCCTCATGCGTGTTAAAGCAAGGCAAAGTTGTCCTCGATTCGATACCTCGTATAAACCGCAAGCCAAGTTACCCTGGATGAAGGGGAAAACAACAAACCCTCTTAGACTAGCTCGGGATCATATAAACAGGTCCCAACATAGATCCTATGTGACGAAGCTTTCTTGGAGTGTACAACAACTTATTTAGCGAATATAAAAAATATGTCAAAGTAAGGTTATACATGACCTGTCCCTTGCACGCTAGAAAATAGGTATGCAACAAATATTATGATTAATAATAATGTTGTAGTGTTCCAAGTGAAAGAGTGGCTAAATCTTACAGATCTTTCGTTGACTATTTATGGGGAGGTTAAAGTGTACATACCAGAGCAATGGAACTTGACCTGTTAGGAAGTTTTTGAATAAGAAGAAAACTTCTGTTTATTTCACTAAAGTGACTCTTTTGGTTACTAAAATATTAGGTTTTTTAAATATGCAAAATACAAAATTTGTGAAGCAATTAAACGATGTCTCCCATGCTCTATTATAGCACACTTTTACTTCGTCTTCGGAGAGGAGATGCATTCACTAAGTCGAACTGAAAAAAAGTATTCCTAGAAATGGTTTTGATCATAGCCGCATAGCGTAACGTCCCAGTTGTGTGCACAAACTCTTTTCCAGGATCCGGTATAAAGCAACTCTATACACGGCCTTCAATGCTGCAATCTTCTCAAATGAGTCTGATCATGACTTTTTGACCCCCACCCTTTTTAGAAAATGTTTTACTTATATAGATATTGCTATTTAACGGCTGATCACTGGTCTTATGTTTAATCTAAGGTGCGAAAATTGAGGTAAGTTTAACAGCTATTCTACTTCAATTGAGATGAATATTGGCAGAATATATTCGTCCGCCATTTTCTTTCGGTTTCATTATCTACTATATCTCGGAGGTAAGTTTTCACATCTGCTCTTTCTTAACCAATCAAAACTCGCTTAGCCGAGCTGTTATATACTAGAATTGCATAGCTCACCATATAACGCGCATACTGATTGGTTAACTACAGTGGGTATTTTTTTGTGGAATACCCACGGTACTGTTAAAAACGGTATGTTAATTGGCTGGAAGAGGAGTGCGGATTTCGAGAAAACTATCGTTTGCACAAACACGAAATGAAAGCTTCATTTCGACTGAAAATAAAAGTTGTGAATCGCAATCTCCAAATTGACTACCGAAATTGGCAAAAACAAACAATTTCTAAGTTTTGAGCTCAAATTTCCGGTTTTAGAGTGACCAGAAACCGCTAACTTTAGACTCAGCGAGCCATGGCAGTCGACAACTCGAACTTCAATAAACAAGACAGCTGTAAGGAAACACAACAAATTCACGTAATGTAACTGGAACGGATATCTTGAAATATCTGAGTGAGTTAAGAGTAAATGCGAACGCTGATTCTATTGCGAGTCATGACCACAACCCACAGGAAAAACAATGAAAACGTTAAAAACGTAAGCCGGATTCAGACGAGTGAACAGCAGCCGGCACAACAACAAGCAACAGTGCCACACTGGACCAAATGCAGTTTAATTATACTTTTCCTCACAAACGATCGTCGCAGCCTTCGCCATAAGACCAGGACAGCGTTTCTTCTTGCTAATTTCTTGAAAGATGTTTAGGGAGGTTTGTTCAGTGGCGCAACTTTTAACAACTCTTCAGTAAAATTTGTCGCCATTCATCATGCATGCATTACCACGTGTAAATAGTACAATTCATTTTTTCCTTCGGTTTTCGCTTTGTTATTCTAAAAAATGAACAAACCAGCTTTCAATTTTAGCTTGTCCTTGATTTGAAACCTTCACAACAATTCCTTTTCAGAAACAAAACAATAGAGTCTCTGGAGTTTACGACTTTTTGCAAATGTTTCTTTGTTCGCTGATATAGATTGTCGTGTCGCTTCGTGTTTATCAGAGCCCGACATAGGTCAAATTAAATCGTCTTGTTATTAACCATTAATTAATCCTTGTGAAGCAGCTGAGTTTTTATCATTTTATGTCAAACAATAAACAACCAATTTTTAACTTTAGACATTTCATTTTTCTTGTGAGAGTACAAAGTCATTTCAGTGGATGAGTAGTGAAAAATTGATCTCACCAACTGCCTTGTCATGACTATGAGCGCTACACTACACTGATTGGCTGATGAAAAAGACAGCCAAGCATAGAACTGGCTTCCCTAAAATACGCTTGCACCTAGCTTGCACCTGAACAACAAATTATTTGAAGAAATAAACTGCTGTACGAATAAAGGTAAATCCATTGCCTGACAAGGGAATTCCACGCATAAATCTCACTTGAAGAATCGAGATCGCACTCGTCGCTGCGCAACTCGAGCGATATCGGTTCTTCTCGTGAAATTTAGCGTGGAATTCCCTCGTCAGGCAATGGATTAACCTATAAAAAATGTTACGGCTACAATTGAAAAAAGCCAAAAATGGCCAAAAACGACGAACTTAAGATGTTGTTTTTACCCTTATTTAATTTTCCGTGTCTCCGATGCGGTGATTACTCGATGGCGGCGCTTATTCAAGGGCGGAGCGTACTTTAAAGGCCTATACCGCGCTAAATTCAGAGTTTACGTGTTAGAACGTGCATGTGCACATGTAAAGATTGGTCACGGAGCTGTCAGGACGGAAAAACTCGGGTAAACTCTTCAAGAGAGGTGTTGCTTTCTATTTCTTTCACATTCTACTTTGTACTTTCTGCTCCAGAACCATTTCGTAATTGACTTTTTTTCCTCACTTAAAGCATTAAAAATTTTGAAAGAAAATCTGGATGCAGGGCTATTACGACAACATCATTTTGGGCAGGTTTATTGGCAATATTAAAAAATTATTAAAAATTTTACTTGTAGTTTTAAATAAGCTACGGACCCAAGACCGATTGACTAACTCATACCATGCTGAACTATTAATGGTTTTACTTTTAAAAAGAGTGTCTGAACTCCTGGAACCAAATCCGTTAAAACTGAACAAAAAGCCTGGTCTTTCTTTTGCTGGCGCGTTTATCGCCCCTGCCTGCTCGATTGGCACTTTGCCTTCCTCTAAAAAACATCCGCTACGCAGGCTATGTAAAGTTAGGTCACGTGACTGTCAGCAGTGATGAACTCGGACTGTATTGGTAACTTTCTCTTTATTTACTTTGAGGCTTGTGTAGAATAAAACACCTTTTCAAGACAGGAGCTACTTTCTGTTTATTTTACGTTTTTCTTGGCAGTTTCTGCTAGCAACTCATCCCAAATTTGCCTTTCGTTCCACGTTAGACATTAAATAAGTAATTAACCGGCATTTTTGAATGTACAGAAATAGCTCGCATTTTTTTCGAAATCAGCTGTTTTGTGCGTCGTGACATGCAACTCTTTCTCAACTTTAGTACTGAAGACCTACTGGCTTCAAGCCCTTTACTTGATAACGACGATGTCAACTCACCGCTTTCGATACTATCATTAGATTTAAATAACTGAAAACTATTTCCGTGTTTTAATTACAGAGCGTTGTACAAACACATTATAGTGAAGAGACTCACTCGACACACTCAGTGCTCACTCGTGAGAAGCCTAACATACATCAAACAGGTTTTGACAGTTTTTCAACAAAAAAAATGTCGTAAATGGCGTAAAGCCGAATTTCTTTAGGCTGGTTTAAATATCCCATGCATGTTCTTAAAGCAAACTACTTCAATATCGTGATCTGAAACTATCGCGAAGCGACTATTTCCGTCCCAATTTTGTTTCGGACTCAGTATCTATTATTTCGGAAGTAAGTATTAATTGTCTCACTTCTGCTATTTCAAAACCAATCAAATCGCGCGTAGCCGAGCTGGTATATACTGTAAAAGATGCTACAGCTACAAATGAAAATAGTCAAAGACGGCCAAAAACGACGAAATTGAGATGTTGTTTTTACTCTTACTTAATTTTTCGTGTCTCCGTTGCGGCGCTTACTTGATGATAGCGCCTATTCGAGGGCGGAGCTTACTTAAAAGGCCCATAGCACAAGGAAAAACTAAATATTTTTGGTTGTAGAATTTAATTAACCCCATGAGTATTTTTTCATAGCTTACCGGCTTGAGGCTAGCTTAAATATTTTTGATCTTTCATAAAAGCCTGGTCGATACTTTAAATTTCTGTAGGACTTTAAAACAACTCTTCACTCGATGTCACTGCGGTGGCTGTTGCTGAAACTTTACAAAGGCTTTACCCAGTAATGACTAAGAATCAAACAAAATCTTAAACCTAGGTTTGTGAAGACAAAAACGTTGTGCGGTAGTTATCAATGAAAAAATTGTTTAAAAGACGACAAATAAGTAGAGTTTCCGTGCTAGAATTAAAACGTGCATGTGAACATGTAAAGATCGGTCACGTAGCTGTCAGGAAGGATAAACTCGGGCTGTTTTCATAACTTATTTTTGTTAACTTTGTTGCTTGTGTAGAATAAAAAAACCTCTTCAAGAGAGGTGTTATTTTCGATTTCTTTCACGTTCTACTTTGTACTTTCTTCTCCAGAACCATTTCATAACTGATTATTTTTCCTCACTTAAAGCATTAAAAACTTTTCTCCTAGTTTTAAACAAACTACGGACCCAAGACCGACTGACCAACTCATACCACGCCGAACTATTATTGGTTTTACTTCTAAAAAGAGTGTCTGAACTCCTCAAACAAAATCCGTTAAAACGGAGTACTAAGTAAAAAGCCAGGTCTTTCTTTTGCTCGCGCGTTTATCGCCGCTGCCCGCTCGGTTGACACTTTGCCTTCCTCTAAAAAATATCCGCTGCGCAGGCTATGAAAAGTTAGGTCACGTGACTGTCAGGAGTGATGAACTCGGACTGTATTGGTAACTTTCTCTATATTTACTTTGTGGCTTGTGTGGGGAAAAAAACACTTTTTCAAAGACAGGAGCTACTTTCTGTTTATTTAAGGTTCTTCTTGGCACTTTCTGCTCGTGACTCATCCCAAATTTGCTTTTCACTCCACATTAGACATTAAATAAGTAATTAACTGGCGTTTTTGAATGTACAGAAATAGATCACAATTTTTAGTCGATTTCGCGCATTAAAAATCAGCTGTTGTGTGCTTTACGACATGTAAGTCTCTCTCAACTTTAGTACTGAAACCTACTGGCTTCAAGCCCGTTACTTGATAGCAATGATACTACTCCCCACTTTCGATATTATCATTAGATTTAAATAACCGAATACTATTTCCGTGTTTACAGAGCGCTATACAAACACAATATGAGAAGAGAGAATTCGAGAAAGAAATGTGTCAGAAACAGATGGGACTTCTCGAGACTTCCCCCAAACCCTCTTGGGCTTGTATCACGCTACGAAAATACGGAACAGGCTATAGAGTAACGTTTGAACGATAGTGAGGCTTCACAACCGCCTTTATATTCATTGTCACCATTGCTTCAATTGTCATACTTATAGTTTCAATTCTGGGCAGAGTACATGAAAAAATCACTAACAGTTATCGAGTCATGCATGTACGCTCATCATAAAAACATGCTTTTTGGCCAATCAGAATACGCGTTATATATTTGTAATTTGTAAAGTAATAACGAACTACTCAATACGCAACAAATGGTTTACGTTTTGTGTGTTAGAATAATTATGTTTTTAAAACGCTGTTAAGGTTATACAAATTAAAGATGTAGATATAAGGAAAGGAAGCTATTTATAACCACAGACAGGGCTAACCAAGATTATCAGTAGTTTTAACGTAAAAAACGGTAAAAACGTACTCGGAGACAGACTTTGTAAATACATCTTATCTATCAACTCGTTCACTAGTGAGTTGTGTCGCTGTTTTCTGTCAAAGAGTAAAATTTATCATACAGGGGAGCATATTTTTTTTCCCTTCAGCTGTTACCTCGACCTTTCAGATCAAGTATAGCCGATAACTGAAAAACGCAACATCATCTGAAAATAGAAAATTTTGCCTATTGTAGCGATGAGAAGCTGAAGGGAAAAAGATAAGACCGAGGAGAGGAACTTGTACAACATCATACCAGCATTTTTCGCGACTGAAGCAAAACATGAACGCGGCTAATGCGTTTGCCTTCGTGTTAAGTTCGTGCATTGCCGTGTCGTTTGCATCAAAACAAGGTAAGTTGATCCATTGTCACTTGTAAATCGTATGTTTTTGTATTTTTACTGCCGAAAATTTTCAGGTTTTTAGAACTCGGGAACTAGTACTATGGACTTTGTTTGTGACATCTTCCTTGTTGACAAAATAAAACATGAAGCCTAGCCTTTCAAGGCCTAAAATGGCAAATGTTTCTGTTCCGAATAGCGTAAAAACATTATGTTTATTGAACAGAAATATAGAACAGCTAAAGCAAATGTGAAATTAAACGTGGGGGCGAGGTATAATAAAACATTAACCAACAAAAAATGGCTTTAGTTCCTTTTTGTCCAGGAAAGTTTACTCGAAAAAGAAATTTGAGCAGAAATGGTTAAACTTAACAAATTTCATTTCAAGCCAGGCAGACCAGGGCTGAAGCAAGCTCTCAAAAGTACTAGGGAACAGTTACGTTTCTAAATTTTCACTCGTTGAAGTTGAATGAAATGAGTAACAAACAATATTTTTCTTTTGAGTTAAACAGTGTAGCACTCACTCCTACTTCAATCAAAAAAGATATACCAATTTAGATGTCTAGTGTCTCATTAGGATAACTCAAGCGGTTTCTCAGTCGCTGGAGAGAGGACCAACAACCAATCAACCAACACTTGTCATTTCAAACATACTCTCTGGACGTTAAATATTAGATCTAGTAGCCTAAATAGAGGCGACAACCGAGTTTGTTAATCATTCTTCACGACAATGTAACATAGTCCGGTTATTTAAGAATGAGACGTTGCCTCGACCTGTTAGCTCTACCGTAAATAGTAAAACAGACCTGAGCGCTCATTAGCTTTTGCGAAGACCTCTGTCAGCTGAAGACTAAAAATCTAAAGCAAAGTGAACGTGAAAGTGCTGATTAACCTTCGTCAGCGTGCTTTCCGCTCCGGTGATCTTGCCTCGTTTCACAGTCATTGTAACGCGGTCAATCGTGAACGTAGGCGCCTGCGCTGTAATTACTTCAATTCCAAGGTGAAACACTTGAAAGAGAGCAAGCCTAGTCAGTGGTGGGCTTCCGTTAAACGTATCGCTGGCATGACTCCATCTTCTGACGCCGAGAACCTCCTTCAACTAAGAAGGATTGAATGAGTGTACTGGAAACAAATACATAAGCTTACCCATGAAGATACGGTCAATTTTTAAAGCTTAGCCAATCAGATCAACAGTTTAACAGTATCGCAATTAGCACCTTTCTGCTTTCCATTGCCGTTGACCTCCCTAGTTCTTACACGGACCGTTACTTAAGTAAAATTGTGAATACTATTAGAGCAAACCCTCTCGCATAAGATAAACCGCAAGTTCAAAATTTTTATGCCGCTCGTAATGACAAACAATAAGTATGTGTTGCTTTTAACAGTCCGTTTAGTTGGAAGCATTTCTTCTGCTAGCGGACGCGTCGAAGTCTACCACAATGGAGTCTGGGGCACAGTATGTGATCATGGTTGGGACTTAAGGGATGGTCACGTGGTTTGCCGAATGCTCGGCTACAGTTCTGCCGTACAGGTCACGTGTAATGCTGGATACGGTAGAGGGAGTGGACCTATTTATCTTGATCATTTAGACTGCAATGGAAAAGAAAGCACATTGTTTAACTGTTCGAGCCTTGGGTTGGGGAATCATCACTGTGGCCACAATGAAGACGCCGGGGTGACTTGTCTAACTAACAAGACAGGTAATGTAGATTTTTAGCAGTTCTTTAAGCACCTATGAAACGGTACTATTTTGTCATCTCAGTAGATAGACTTTGCTAAATGATGAATAGCGGTGAAAACATTTTGTCAAAATCTGTTAAAGTTGTTATTTTTGAAGAATTATAACTAACAAGCAAATTTGTTACAAACTACTAAAAGCTGGTTCAGCTGCTAACCGTTTACTTTGTTCCTAGTCCTTGTAAGATTGCGAAACGGCTCTTCGCCTGCCGATGGCCGGGTAGAAGTGTACTACAAAGGAGCATGGGGCACAGTATGCGACAAATCGTGGGACCTCAGACAGGGTCATGTGGTGTGTCGCATGTTGGGTTACAATCACGCCCTTCGCGTCAGCTCCCGTTATGGAAAAGGAATGGGGTCTATTTTGTTGAGTGATTGGAGGTGCACTGGGGACGAGAGCAGCTTGCTTAATTGCACACGACAGCATTTGACCAACCAATGCAGTCACGCGAATGTAGCAGGGGTTACCTGTTCAGGTACATTGTCTTAGTTGACTTCAAACGAATGTCTTTTGCTGATTTTTATATTAGTGAAGTACATATTATACAATGACTTTTCTCTCAGCTCCATGAACCATGCAGGTAAAGAAAAGTTGTTTCGAGTGTATTTCACTTAAGAACTAGAACGATGTATGCAATACAAAGCATTATATTTCGTTGAATATAGTTGTCTACACTGTACTGAGCGAAAAATTTGCTTTGGTTTGTAAAGAGTGTTTGAATACATTATTTGAAAGTTGCATTCAGTGAAAGCAAAATGTTTGAGACTGCAACCCGTCAAAATTTCTGCTACCTAAACAGAAAATCCAGAATTCAAACTACCACTACATGAACACACGTAGGATATAGGCCTTGTACATGTTTACGTCAAACACCCCCAAGCCTTGCTTTCGAATCACGAACTATGAGTATTTCCATAAATTAAACGAAATTAAATAATTCCTTCGTGAACACGGTTTGCACATGCAAAATACTCACGCCTATTTCTTGAATACCAGGCTGGGAGGGTTAAACTGACTATATTAGTTTGACGTCAACATGCATAAGGCCTTTTGTACGGCGAACAACCGTTCTGCAACACTCTAAGGTCTACCTTGTTTATTACCTTAAACAAATTGTATCTTTAGTTTCCTATAATTTTCTTTAAATTGTAAATTCATTAATTAAGTTGTACTTAATTTATATTGTAAT
>JANVCF010173739.1:0-11110 GCA_025388745.1 Hydrozoanthus gracilis
AAACTAGATAGGTTGTGACGTCATACCAGGAACTTGAAAGTGGAAAGATCACAAAACAACAAGTATTTCTTGAAATAGTTGATTTTTTTCTTTCAGTTTTATAATGTAAATAGACTGAATTACTATGAGGTTCTAATTTATACTGAAAGGGTTTGATTGAAAAAAAAAAACAAAAGACTCAACATATTGGTACAGCAGAACTTATAAAAGTTGAACTATATCAGCTGATTCATAAGTTTCAATTTCTAAAACCTATTTAAATTTATTACCTTTTCTTACCAATCCATGTTTTTATAGAACGTAGAGATTTTTATCTGCTCGTACTTAAAAACAAGGAAGTGTGTGTGAACGCCGTTTTAAAAATGCTACTGAGCAAAAAGTGGGCATGTCTTTAGGTACGTTCCCCGAATTCCGAACTTATTTGTTTGTGCTGATATGACTCTCGGCATTCTGGGCATGCCTATCAGTATCATGTTCGGTCAAAGTCAAGCGCAATACTTTGCGGTTATCATAAGGCGATATAACTTTTTTTCAACTGAGCGCAGATCAGAAGGTGCTTACGAAACGGAAAAAGAACCAAAATGGACTGGTTCAAGTACAGTTAATTCTCAATAAAAGATCGGAAAAAAAACTTAAAGTATTTTATTCAACAGCCACTATCTGTTCTACTAAAATCGCTTTAACTTCATTTAATCGAGTAATTTTGTTACCCGTTCGCATTTGTTTGATTGAACTCTAGTTCCGGTGTAATATTGGATTGCAGAGAGTTGTGCCTACTTTCTCCATTAGTTTGGAAGAAAAGCCGTATCGTTATCTATGTATGCATGCAGTAAATATTTCAAACTCGATAGTGTTCGCCGCCACTCCAATTTTTCTTAATTCTCATAAGTTTGTTAATTCCCAAACTGTTAGCGATGATTCCGTGATTGAGCGCCATCAATTATTTATATTAACTGTTTACATCGAATGAATAATGATTTGACATGATCCGTGGTCAGATTCAAATTCCCCTTTTAGCACGAAAATCCTAATGGATTAAGGTACATTGTACTTTCTTGAGGAAATTTTATAGATGTGACATCACTGCGGTAGAACTTAGAACTTGGCAGCGTTTTCAGTAGCTTTGCTTTAAATAAAGGAATGGGATTTGATGAGTGCACGTGTTACCCTCGGCGCATGCCTAGGCGACTATTATTACAGTGTTTGAGTACAGGAGCGACAACAAACGTTTGCAAATGGACCCAGTAGTTTAATAGTAGTTTGTTGAAAGTGACGACGTTTTCTTCATCAGCCAGTTTCGTCTCCGCAAGTCAAAGACAGTGTCTTCACCTTCTTTTTCTAACATTTCAGGTAATTTGTTTTAACATATTTTGCGGTTATAAACTACGATCGCCTCACACTTGTTAGAAACGGAACTTGCCTCTCTTGTTCAGTTTCATTCACCCATGGCAAAACCTTGAGTAGTTTTCATTTTTTGCATTCCTCGCTGATGTACTAGGCAAAACTTTCCTTTCAAATCCGACCAAACAACTTTACTTGGCTCCCAATATTACTTTGGTGGTCTTAAAAGTTGCGTGCGCAAACCGCGTTGACAACTCTGTTCTGTCCTACAGTTCTTATTACGTTCAGGTGAACAGCTTACGCATGAATCGCCGTTTCACACTCGCGGATTAATTTATTAAGAGTATTCACTGACACTGTGACTCATGTTTAGCTTTAAAGCGTACTTTCCTAATTCACTACGGTAGTTCAAGGTATAATGACAGAGGGAGTGAACAAGAGTCGATTGCCGCTCTAGGTCATGGGTTCGGTTCTTGTAGGTAGGTAAGGCTTTTGATCGTTTCCTGTTTCTGGAAGATGAACACATCAATTTGTTATTTTACCGCACACAACGCTCTGATTTACTCTCGTAAACGCTGTATTACTGTTTGTCGGAACACTTTGCTAAGTATTACGGTTAGATATCGATCAGCTTTTTATTGTTTATGTGGCTAAAACATAAAAATTTACATTTGTGGCGTCGTGTATTGAAACTGTTCTGTCACAGTTGTTTATTCACCCTTCATTGATAAATGATGTTAAGTGAACATTGTTCTGTTCGTAGCGTGACTTCTACATCTTTGCCCCAGTGGCAAGGATCTTATGGAGAAAGCGGTTTCATTTTAAAATTTAATCAAACATCGTCTTACTGCAGATTATTTTTCTTGTTCTTTGTTATAAATGTTCATAAATGCAAGGATCTTTTGAATCTGAAGGTCTTGTTTGTGCCTGCGGGACCGTTTCGGACAAATATGATTAGAATTCGTTGACACGCTATACATCGCGCGCAATGTGTTCGTATCAGTAAGGTGAAATTACACATATAGTTTAAACTTGAAAGCTGTTCTCAAACGGGCATTTCTTGATAAGAGTAGGGTTTTATGGACTGCCACGGTCTTGAACGCTCGTAAATCAGTTGGACCTCTCGTCTCGGCGTTTTGTTTTCAGCTTGTTATCGGCCAATTTTTGCTCCATTCTGCATTTGCGTCTTTTGTATAACAGAATAAGAGCCGTTGAATCAAGACGATTCACTTAAAAATTTCGAGTGGCTTAATAAGAATACTTTTTAGGTGCGTTTGTAGGGACCAAGGCTCTTGCTGGAAACACGTGGACTGACCACGACGCTAGTTTCTTTGAACAATCCTTGGTTTTTTTGCTCTAGAATGGTGTTACGTCTTTAGGAGAGCGTGGTTTGTTAGTTTTGTTTGTTTTTGGCTTCTTTAAAGACTTCAGTTCCTAATGATCATGCACAGTTCTCGAGAGTAATGCTTCACAACATTTTAGTTTCAAGCCCCTCCAGTCGACAACGTTGTGCATGGTTTGCTTGTTTGGTGTGCGATGTTGGTTTCAGTTTGTTATTAGGCAGTTCACTCTTTCATTTTGTAGTCAGGTGATTTTCTACAGAAACGAGTAAAAACTATTAAAGCTACTCGTACGTTGTAACTAAACCAGTTTTCTTGAGCAATGGTTTTGATAACGGTGAAAAAGTGATAAAAATGTGCATGGTTATTGTATCGATGAACATGAAATCGGCTGAGTAAAAGCTTTTTAGTTTTGTAGCTTGTATAGTACTTACTACAAATTAACAAGACTGCTATCGTAACCAAGCAGTGATTTATTATGTGCAGTAGTTGACCACAGCTTATCATCAAATGCATGTTTTCTATTGACTGCAACAGCAAGTTACAAGCTACAATAACTGAAAACTTAATCTTAATCAAATACACCTGTAGGGAGATAATGAGTACTTAGTAAACATCTTCTAATCTTTGCCCTAACATGATTTAGAAAGACAGCGTCCGGCGTTGTAACTTCACGTATCTGTGAAAAAGACCCTTAAGTTTTAACTCGTGTTTTGCGTCTCATAAACTTCAAGTGCCGATTTACTATGACAGATATGTTTGAGCTGTAATCAAGTTAATGACGGAATATAGGAAATCATAAACGAAAAAAAATGTCAGTGAAGTTTAGACTTCAGTATCAGAGTGAGGAGAGATTGAGAGGGGCCCTAAAGGAAATTACCTAGACTAATGATGACAGTAAAAGTTTCGCTGTGTGGCGGTTAGCTCTAATGTATTGATGTCAACATGCTCTTATTGTAGTCTGTTTAGCCCATAGTCAGACTTGTGTCGTACTTTAACTAACATTGACTGTTTTGGTATAAAGCTTTTTTTTCTATATTTTTCAAGACATCTTTCTTCGACAATTTTTTTTTTTTGACGCAGTGCATTTTCAAAAATGCAACAGAGGCAAGTATCCGACGAACATTAGGATACCCTTGCCTTCCAAAAATGTTAAATTTGTCCATTAATGCTCATTTAAAAGCTTTTGACAAGAATTTTCGCCGCATAGCATTTATGGCTTTCCTTTTTCAGTTAAATCGCCAATAACCGATCGAATGAACTGCTTTTCGGGTTGCTTCTTTGATATAAAGTGTATGATGGTGATTCTTTATAATCGCGATTATATATTTCGGGTTAGGGTTTTCTTTAGATGTTTTAAACATATAAACGTTTTACCGTATGCTATGCCAAAAACACCTTGGACCTACAAGTCAACGCTAATGTTTGTTTTACTTTTTGTCGGCCTAGTGTACCTTGAAACTGAAAGGATGTGGATACGACTGTTGCAACTTTGTTATTGGCACAAACTTTGACTTGTTGCCAAACTAAAGAGTGCCGTAGTTCTCAGTTACAAAAGACATTTCTCCATCAGTGCAAGACTGAAACATTCCGGCAAGTAACGCATGTTTGATGTCTTTAGTCCAGACTGTCCAACCATCCCGATTTTGCTCGAATATCCCGAACGGTCGGGATCCCGATTTCGACTCGTATTGCGATATTTTCGTCAAGCTCTCTTTAAAGAAATTGAAATGCAGATTTACTAAACTCGGATGTCCCAAAAAAAGTGCTTTTATGCCATGGACCTAGCTTTCGTTGGCAGTCAGTTAGTTGAGTAGTCACGACCTTTATTTTCACTTGGATAGCGTCATTCATCATCATATATTGTTTCGTGAGCCAACAGAAAAGTTTGTTATGAAAAAAACCCGCAAAAGTTGCGATCAAATTACCGATACAATTGACAGAAATTATATGTTAGAACACCAGAATTCAGAGCCACTAGATTTAAAACTTCCCTGTGGGGATACCCCTAGCAAGAGGCACCTTCGGCGTTTAAAAAACTATTTCTCGGAAAATTTATCCCGATTTGAAACATTCGGAAGGTTGGACAGTCTGTTAACCAGTTAGTTGAGTATGCAACTTCTTTGCCTGCTCTCTTGAGCACTGAATTACTCTGTTCTTTTTACTAACTTGTCAGATATTCTGCACTGAATAAAATTTGCGTTTAATTTTTAGTAACAAAAACTGAACCCATGCAGTTAGAACCATTAACTTTTCCCAGGTTACAAAATGGCTGAGCCTTCTTCTATAGCTTTATACCAGTAAAACCTGATTAAGACGTTTCGTTATTTCCTAGTATTCGTATAGTAGAAACAAACTTTCCACGGAAAACTTAAAAATATATGAGATCCAAGATTGGTAACGTGCCAACATGCAGGTCTTTTGCTTTTTCGTTAGTCTTTAAGCGTCGCCGCCGGAAGTGCCTCTTAAACTAAGTCCTAGTGCTACAAGACACTCTTTTCAGTTGAAGCTGCTGCGATTCTTTCTAGGTGAGTTGGTTTTTGTATTTTAAAACTTAAGATAATGAAGTAAAAAGAGAAAATCAAGAGCACCTACTCTGATCAGAGATTTATAACTTTCTCTCGTAACTTTACGGAGTTTTTTGATCATAAGGAGAGAAATCGACCTGCGTGCAACTCATTACTCTCAGCGAACTAAGAATCTAAAACAACGCACAACGTAATCTGCCGCGCAAAGTGCGATTATCAAAGAACTTAAGTGTTTCGAAAGACTGTATCCTTTCAACATGCAGTGTTAAGTTCGCAAGGCATTGGAGAAAAACAACAGCCTGCTTTTAAAGGTATATGCAAGAAAGTAAATCGTAGAACTAAAGAGATGAGAAAAGGAAACAGTTCTATAATGGTTGCGGCGTTCTTTACCTTACACGTTTGGTGTTAGCAAAGCTGTTATAGGTAAGGCAAAATTGTTTTTTAAACAATAGGACTAAGAGTATGTATAGGAATACGCCAAACCATTTAGCTAGTTCGTTCAGTGGCTTTTAACAAGTATTTGAAAGATACCAAAATATTGATGGACAATGAAAGCTTAACGCTATGATAAAACTGCGCGCGTGCCTTGATATCGAAATTTGAATACAACCAATGTTTTCTAAACTTTTGATTTGTTCAAGTCCACGAAATCCACGAAAAGCTGATTTTTTAATCTTTCTTATATTTCTCAATATGGCGAATCCTGATTGGCATAATCACAAACATGGAATGACATCGAGCTAACTTTATGTTTGCAACCTGCTAATTATCGGTATAATTCTGATATTACTTCGCGTCCCTTTGTAGTTTTGAGCACAACACAACACAATAATGTCAAACAGTACAATAAGTAAATAAAAAAAAATCGAGTGGTTTTTTAAACAGAGAGTAGAGGGAACCATTTCGACAGTTTTTATCCGTATTAAGACTATAAAAGATGTTTTTTAAAAAGGTTTTATAAAAAGGGTCAGCACTTTCTGATCGTACTACTTGTGCCGTCAGTGTCAGTGATTCATACTCTGCTTGAGCGTTTCCTAACTGAAGTCAAGCTGCTAAATGCATGTTAAGATCTTTTTTCAAGTTTTTTTTAATAGCAGTTGTCCTGCATTCGGTAAAAACATTCAGGCTGATCGCCATAATCTGGCGAGTTAAAAGAGCACAGAAGGCTTAATAAGTATTTTAATGAATGTTTAAAAACAGTCTCGTGAAATGGTAAATTTTTTCCTTTACAAAATGTTACATCGAACAAGCGTCAATTGTTTTTGTACTGCAGTTTTATTTTATTTTAAGGCTTTTATAAGAAGGTAGCTGATTTTTATGGACCTAAACTGTTTTGTATTGTCGAGTTATTCTTGTCCTTATACCAATGCTGGTCGTTCCTATCATCCGAGTTGTTAATGTTAAAGGCAGCAGACGACGACGATTTAGTTCGTTCGAATTTCGTTTGTTTCAGTCGTTTCTGATAGTGTATGTAGTATTTTACATAGTCCCAGTTATTCCCGATTATTATCAGAAGTGTATTCCGTCCCTGTCATTCAGTCAATTTTAGAAACGACTCAAAAAGTAGTCGTATCAGCATCTTTAAAACATCAGATTGTTAATACTACTTGGTTAAGTCATGGATGATCACAGGAGTCTCGAGGAAAAACGGGATAACACTTACAGGATCGACGTTGTGGCTTTGTGACAGAACACCTTGTGCTACTAATTCCGTACACAACACATTTGTAATTGACTTTTTCGTGGGTCACCCATGAAAACGAAATTGAACTTAATTTGTTTGTTTATTGTTTCATGGATGCAGCGAGATTAGCAGCAGCGATGTACGGAATAAAAAAACGAAAACAAGTTGGTATTGTAATTTTGAATTTCAGTTTTTAACCATGCTTAATCTTTGATCTGCTGTTTGAATCACACGCATTCTTTGGAGTAGCCTCACCGTAACAACTGTTGTAGTCGATTAGTTCTCATTAAATATAAAAAAAACGAACGGTAACGCCATCGTAATGGCTTGCAAAGGACTTTTTGTATTAAAGTAAGCGTTAAGTATTGTAAGTGAGCCACTTGATTTATTATTTACCTGACGAATAACTAGCCAGCTGCACCGTTTGCTTGTTACAGCTGAAAGATTTGTATTCAGGCACAAGAGAAAACAGAAAATTCTTTTCCCCGTTTTTTAAAACGTTGGGCAATTTCAGCAATTATCGAGCCTTTCGAACTAAAACTGAAAACATCGGCTCATGTCCCATTTTTTTAAAAAAAACTACAGTTTGGTTGTTGCTTTAAGTGTCACTGTATTCTTTGATTACCGCTTAACCCCCTTTTTTTCGTCTTCTTCTGTTTCCTTTTTTCATTTCGTGGAAACAAAACCTTGTGCTGATTATAAAGGTTTCATATTCAAATTAGAGCGCGCGGCATGTCGTGAAGGAATAAAAACATTGCATTTATCGACCTGAAAAGGAACATGTAAACAAAGCAATACAACGCAGTGATTGGTTTGAAATGTGTCAACAAGAGTGGTGTTGACAGATGACAGGAATGAAACAATAGCTAGTTACTTGCCGCTCTATGTTTTTGTGATTCAAAGCATACCACAAATAACATTTTCTTCTTGCATTTTCCTTTACCAGTTTTAATAACAAACATACTGTTTGTTAATGAGTATATAAAAATCGATCTGACACTTTCTGGGCCCAATGTTTTAACCAGTGTCCCTGATTTCGAGTTAAAGACAACTTTAGTTTCGTAAACTCATTTCCCGCCAGCTATGTTATTGGTTTACACGCATCACATGACCTGTCAAGAGGAATAAGTGGAATTAGTTTAGGCCCCAGCAAGCTCACGGAATGAGCGGGATTGCGTGTTTTCGTTCGCCGAGTTCGACCGAGCTTTGGCAGAACAGTGCTAAAGGAACTTTTGTGGCGGGAAAACGAAACCGGATGGTGTGACGATCGCGTGAAACAAACAACTGTTTGTTACTTTTTAAAAGCTTTACAAGGTAAAGGTCGTAGTTAGTTAGCGTTCTTACAAAACAGATAATATCGTATGTTTATGAAAGGACAGAGAGCGTGGATGTTGACTTGAGGTTACGTCCCTTCTCGAAAGGCGATCGAAGTTGTAGTCAAAGCCACGTGTGATTTGTTTACGTTCGATCGCAGCTTTACTTTGGCTTGTTATCACTTCAAAATCCCATTTGTCCTAACATTTGAAACTTAGAAGAAGAAACTTGTCTTGTTCAGTTAACATAGAACTGTTTTGCACTCGATTTAGCGTTTGCATATAGTCCTCAGTTTTGACGTACTTCGCGGCGATGATACGAAGGTGGTTCAAAGTTGCAGGGGCATCAAGCAGTGAAACGACAGAGGGCATAAGGTTTGGCGGGACAATGTTTTGTCTGTCTGGGTACCTTTATTCCGGGTCCAAATTGACAAATACTATTCGTGCACGTTTACAGGTTTGTGCACAGCTAGTGGTATGAAGAGAGAAGCGGCTCTAAAATACTTGTAGAAGGTTTCCGTAGAATGAACGATCCTTTAAATCGAACACGAGAAAACGCAATGACGACAGATCGCATTGAGGACCCGGATTCGCAGAACTCCCGAACAGTTTCTACCCCAGATCCCACAACACACTCAAGTAGTACTTCAGATGGGGAAAGAGGAACAGCGGTGCGCGAGTCCGTAGTTGACGGCGGAGATAATAAGAAAAGGAATGGCTTGGACAAAGGAGAAGATAAGAAGGTAAACTTTTCTAATCTCCAGCGATTTGATTTGAGCTGAGATTGAAAGTTTCCCAAAGGTTCATATTTTCGAGGACTTGTAATGTCTTTCTAGGTAATGTTTGTTTCTGTTTTCTTTTCTCACCAACCTTCCGTAAATCCTTGAACGACGAGGGTGCCTTTTGTATAAATGTTGTCGTTCAAAATAAACTCATGAATAATGAAATCTTGTGGTGGTGTAAGGTAAGCCTCTGCGTCGAGAACGAATGGTATTTTCGCTCAAATTCTTCGAATTCTGTGGTATCCGTCACTGTTTTCGTTTGCCTAACGAGAAAATCCGTAATAAGGACTGAACATTGTCGGGTATACGGAGAACGCTGCTGATGGGTACAAAGCTTGCTAATTCGGCTAGCATGTTATTGTTTCGCTGTTTCTGTTCTTCAAGATCGAAGAAGTTGCAGATTCCCGGAATATCGTTTGTTACTTTTATTTTCGTAATATATCCCGAACTAACTCAGTTAATATTGCTTTGGTTTTGTTTGTATGTCACTAAAATCTTATAAATCCTGCCTCTCTAACAGGCGTGATCCGTGATCTGTACCTGAATATAATATGTTGTTAATGGCGACTTGCATTGAAACACTCACGCGACAGTGCACAACATAGATTCGTTGCTTCAGGCCATTCGCAGAGATGTAAATTAATCATTTGCACAAAACTCAATACCATTAGTATTTTATTGACTTCCTTTTTGTAAAACATACTATTTTGATTCGTTACCCAAAATTTGCGGTTCTCAAAATCGGAATGAACATCATGAAGATTGTTGTACGAAATGATATTTGAAAGGAACAGTTGTGAATATATAATACAGTAACGTCGAATTTAATATATTTATTTTACGATGCTTGTGTCAAAGTGTGTATTTGGCGTTTCATTTTACTCAGAGTTTGATTTTAGTCCCAGTTTTTGTACATATTTATTAATGCCCGAAACGCCCGATTAAAGCCAACGTTTTGTGCTATTTTGGAAAAAATTATATGTATAACTGCGGAGGTTAAGGTTGGAATCCGGTTTCATACGTCGCTACCGTGGTCTTGTGACTTTAAATAACCATGTGTCGACCAACTACAAGCGTGACTAAATGTTTAGTACGATGGGTATGAAGTGATTTTTATGATGTTGATATTAACGAAATAGACCGCGTTGTATTCTTGATATGCGTTACAACCATTTGCAAACATTCGGGTTTGTTAAGTCAAATGTTAACCATTTAAAAATAACTATACTACAAATTGTCAATAAATAGGGAACTTATTAAAGAAAGTGTGACGTCCTTTCGAGGGCTGTATTGGCGTATTTGCTCCTCAGTTAAAAATTTGGTTCCTAATAATTATTTTAGACAATTTCTCTATTTGAATTTATTTACTGGTTGAGTTCACAAGTTCGTTTTGTCATCAGAATTATAATATTTGAATAGACGCTGCCAATTAAGTATCATGTTTTCATAGGTCATAAGAATACTGACATACCAATGTGTTATGTATGGAATGCAGAAAGTCAGAAAGTTTCAATACTCATGCCTGTCTCTTCTCCAGCTTCAGCAGAAACAGCAGGGTAAAAAGAAGCAACAAGGTGGTTCAAACAGCCCAAGACAGGTAAATATTGCTCTGTTTCTAACCATTTTAAAAGAAAGAATATGTGAAAGGAAAAGTTAAAAAGAGTATTAGTTGTCAAAGTATTAGTTGGCATTGCCTCTCAGATGCTTACTTGTTTCAGCTGAGTCAATTATAGGGCAGGACTGGTGCCATGCAATGGCTGATTTGTTGAAAAAGGACAAGGACCTGCATAAAGGAAAAATGTAATTTATTTATACACTGAGACATAATAACTGAAAAGCT
This sequence comes from Hydrozoanthus gracilis, assembly GCA_025388745.1. NCBI lineage: Eukaryota > Metazoa > Cnidaria > Anthozoa > Zoantharia > Hydrozoanthidae > Hydrozoanthus > Hydrozoanthus gracilis. Next base: position 10,829 of record JANVCF010173739.1, read on the forward strand.
TAAAGGCAATCTCTTAAAAGATTTGTACCTTTGTTTATTAATGATAACCAAATAACCACAAGATATATTTGTTCTTCAAATTTTGGCCAAAAATCCAGATTGCAAAGTTCAGTTTTTGGCAAAATGCTTCATAAAAGATTAACAGAAAGAGTTGTTTTTTAAGATCTGCATTTTTCTGTTGGTGGTTGTATGTTGTGGCAATTAATGTTAAAATATACCTGATAAACGACTGAAACCTTGTAGTTTCACAGAACTATTTAATTCCTACACGCTCACTAACCG
>JANVCF010173850.1:0-11110 GCA_025388745.1 Hydrozoanthus gracilis
ATTCGTTTATTAATTTTCTTTGGCTATCAGCAGATCAACAATCAAACGTTCTTCCTAAGTTTATTGTTAAATCAACCCCCCCCATCCTTCCCTTCCCACATATTTGGGTCAAATGTATGAAACCCTTTGCCGGCATTAAACTACTTGTAGTTCCAGAGTAGTGAAGTGCGTTTCTCTCATGTTCAATCTTGAGAACTAATTATTGGTTCATTATGTTAATTAATAAACTCTTTCTTGTATAAAAACGTCTGATCTTTAGACCGAGGCTGAAAGATCTTAATTTTTGGGGGGATTTCAGCTTCTAAATTCTCTTTAACACAATTGTTAGTGTCATAATACTCTCTAAAACTGGTGAAAAAAAAAAAAAAAAAAAAAAAACAAGTTAAAAACAACGTCTGGATCATTTGAGAATTAACAGGTGGCTGAAATGAATAAGATCGTGGCAATTCGCAGTTAACCGGGGAGTTCGATTCTCGAACAGGAAGACTAACTACTGTAGATCGACGTTCTAGGAGTATATACTCGTGCCCACTTGTTATCGTATACAGTTCCGAAAGCGGCCTCTTAAGAATGAGAAAAGGACTGTCTCATTTTGAGTTAATTTAATTCATTAAAACCAATATTGATATATTTGAATGAATTCAGAACGATAAAAGGAACTCTAGATGTCTATTTAATTTAAATTCTATTAAAGCACGAATCATCCTTCGTAAGTAATAAAATATGCTTTACAGCTAGGGACTTTAATACAAAAAATTTGTTCAAACCAACAGCTATAGGCTGCTACCTATTTGCATCATCTTAAGTACAGACTGGCTAAAATTGTATCAAGTCATTACTCAAGTGTTGTCTTGTTTGGGTAACTATAGCAGCTGTCAACAGGTAACTATTCAATGCCCAATATGATGAACTTTAATTGTCATGCAAATTGTAACTCAGGTTTGAATAGCTGTCGTAAATGTTCAATATAAAGATTAAATATTTGCACCCTTTTAGGTAATGCGTAGCTGGTCAAAACATGATGCAGATTGTTTATAAGTCACCATTATTACTGCATGTGAGTTTGAATTTTCAGAGTTCTGCAAAGAAAGATACATAATATACTCCCTTAATTAAAGAGCATTTTATAGCAGCTGATTGTTCCCGCGTAACACTGTTATAGTGACAACCGTTAAAATCCAATTAATGTATACATTGGTGTAAGACAAATAAAAAAATTGTTACCAAAGGAATTCGGGAAGTACCTCCCTCCCTCCTCGCCTTTAACTTTCCGCTCTTTCTAAACTAAACGCTTGCTCAAGTTGAACACATCGCGTTACTTTACTAGCTACAGGTTTTCGACAACGGAAAGTTTTTGTTTTGAAGACATCTTTGTAAGATTAATCACGACTTTCAGCGATAGCTATCAAATCAAGACGACCGAAACAACATGCATCCACTATAAGTTTTTTAAATTTTTCAATCAGCTTAAAAACATTTAAAAGCATGAAATAACAATTCGAAAGTTTTGAATATGTAACACTAATTAGGCAATAGCAAGGTATTAATAGTTCGTCTGAAAAATAGAATTTACTCTCCGAATAGTCCTTGTTGCTCGTATGTTTTGATAAAAATCTTATAAATTAATTTTTGAAAACTGTGTGTTGTTTACGTTGTTTGTGAATGCCCAGTGGAGAAGAAAAGTTCGTAATGCCCGCGGCCGTTACAAGAAAATCCAGCACTCTAAGCAGCCAATCACAACGCGAATACTTTTACAGCCCCTGTTCCGCGTCAGACAAGTTGTTGTTGATCAGTTGCAAACAGTTCCAAATTTCTTGGTTGTCCAAAGTCGGTGATTCACTTTGAGTTCGACTTTGATTCATTTAGTCAGAATACCAGCATTTTTACAACGGGGTTTAATTTCGAAACAATTCCCTCGCAAGTAAAGTTATTGTTCAGTTGCAAACAGTTCCAAATATATTAGTTGTCCAAAGTCGGTGATTCACTTTGAGTTTAATTTTGATCTACTTAGACTACTAGGATTGTTTACAACAGAGTACTTTTCGAAACAAATTCCCTTGCACGGCAAAATTATTGTTCAGTTGCAAACAGTTTCAAAAATATACCTTGGCCGTACAGGTCGGTGAGTCACTTCGTCTTTGAATTCAACTTTGGTCTCACTTTTGAATATAGCCTTGTTTATCACAGGGCCTGTTTCAAAATAAAATCCCCCGATTTTACACAGTGATTTTCGATTGTGACCTTGAGTTTGTCTACCGTCACCTGTGTGGTGATAAATCTTCTCCCTCGTGGTCTGTGGAGCGTCACGCGATACTGTTCGATCATGACGATGCAAAAAAGACACTCTGCATGGCCTACCGGCCCGAGTAAATTTTTTTTTTGTGCCAGTTAAAGAACACTTTCAAGGGATGCAATTTACAAAAACCGAATATTTGAAGAAAAAGACATAACGAAAATATCAAGAAAAGAAATATAAAGTTATACATGATCGGAGACCTTAAGATAACCAATATAGTTAGAGCTCATTCAACTGAACAACATTGTTTCCGTTTTGATATAAACAAACGACTACATTACTTGAAACAGTCTTACATCAAGTCGTCGAGCAATATGAAGCTAAGCAAGAGGTTCAAAATTTCTGTTGCTGTTGTTGTGTTTCTACTTTTCGTTGTGGTTATTGCAACTGTTACAATACTGACTACCACTCGAAGCAGTCAAGGAACTGAAAGTGGAAAAGAGAACGGTGCTGATAAGGCCGTTAAGGGAGGTGCGTTCTGATGTTTTATACTTACTGAGTTAGATGACGAAAAAATGTTAATACACGCTGTTTTTATTGGCCAAAATTTTAAGAACAACTAGGCTCAGATTGCAGCCGATCTTAAAGAATTACTTATTTACCAGGCCTCGATCTTTACTTAGCAAGTCAGAACGAATTAAAATGGTTCGCAATTTTTCTCTTTTAATCAGTCATTGCTTTAAATCGTACAGGCCGGTATACTTGCCACGAAACTAATTCCTTACAATTTTTCAATTTCTGAATTACATCAATACCTTAGAATTAGTTTTTCTTCGATTTAAACACACATAGAAACAAGAACACTATATGAAAATCCCCAATCGCCAAAAAACTAAGAACAATAATCCTCTGCCAAATTTACTTGTTCTTATAAAAAAGCTTGTATGTCAAATTCAGTTTTTGCGGCGAAAATATAAGAGCTTGTGAGATTCTTCTCAGCTTCTTCTAAGTTATGTTAAAATGGAAAATTCAGTTGATAGATTATCATAGGCTGCACATCTGTATACTCTCAAGACATTCTTTAGAAACTTTAATCACTGGGCCTACGTACAGTAGATTTCCTCATATAGAAATGTTACTAACTTAGCAACAATACCTTCAAGGCAGAGAAAGTGCTGCCGAGTTAGAAGTTAGTGTGGTAGTTATTGAACATATCTAAAATGTTTTTGTAGGCATGAACTACAACACTTTATAGGTAACTCTTAACTTAATTCATTTGTTAGATACTAGTAGTTTTTATCAAAAGTAAAGTGCTTCGAGTAAGGGTATGATATAGTCATGTCATGATGACGTATGATATTGCGACACTACAGGCGCAGAATGATTTTGCGACACTGCAGGCGCTAAAATCATCATTGCCCTACAGACTATATACTATTGTGCGACAAAGGAATCCCACAACGGACTGTAATAATGTTGCTGCGAGCGAAGCGAGCAGCAATAAGTCATCAAATATCTTTTCATTCTTTAAAACTATAATAGTGATTCCAACACTAATTTTCAAACTATTTTATGGGACTTCATGTCATCAATGTTTTTTGTAACCAAAATATCAACTTGTATCGATATTATTTTTGGTGTAATATGCTATTGATAGAGTCAAATAAAAATGTCAACAGCAACAGTGAAGATTTTTCTTTTCGAAGGAAAACAAAATAGACGAAATTGCGGTGATTTTTTGGATAAAAGTAGCATATTAGGGAGCGAATTGGGCCGAAATGGTGGATGTCATTAACATACAACAGTGCGCACAAGTTATTAACATAAAAAGAGTAGAAAATAGCGAGGGTTATTATCAGCCTGGTAAGAAAGACGTAGATGAAGCTTACAGTATGAGTTTTAATACTTATCAAACTTATTTTTTTTTAGGTTCTAGAGGCGCTTCCGACGCCTGTTCAATTCCGGCCTTGGCCGAGTCGTTCTTTGTTCTAGAAAAATGACTTTAAAAACAATTAATTAACAGCCATTGCCAGTTTTGCAGAATTAAAAAAAAAACATTATTTCAATTGAGTATAAAAAATCGTTTGTATTTGCTTAAACTAATAACTGACATAAAAGCAATTTAAAGCATAATTTTGTGCTAAGTACCTAAAATCATTTGAATTCAGCATAGAAAACCTTTTTTGTTCGCTTAAACCATAGTTAATAAAATTATACGGGCTGCTTAAGAAACCATTGTTGCTTGTCCTTGTTCGCTGTTTTCTTTTGTTTTCTGGTCTTCACCCTACACAAAACGTGCAGAAAACACAAAAGCTTTTGAAATGCAAACCGACAAATAGCCAGTAAAAATATTCTCACTAACAACTGAAACAAAAAATGAGCAAGGTCACAGTTGGTTCAACATAAAACAAAGCAACCTTGTATTTCCTTTTTTCGGCTTTCCAAACCAGGCCGTATATCAACTATGCTTAAACTAATAAATCATTAACTGACATAAAAGCTATTTAAAGCATAATTGTGCTAAGTACCTAATATCATTTGTATTGAGTACAGAAAACCTTTTGTGTTCGCTTAAACTAATAACTGACGTAAAAACAATTTAAAGCACATTTTTGTGCTAATTATAAATACTTAATACCATTTGAACTAAGTATAGAAAACCTTTTGTGTTCGCTTAAACTAAAAACTGACGTAAGAGCCTTTTAAGGCATAATTTTGTGTTAATTGACCTAAAATCATTGAATTGAGTATAATAAACTTTTTGTGTTCGCTTATCTTAAGTAATCGAATAGGGCGAATCATATTTCAAAAAAATATCGCGTCTTTTGGCCTAATTCGAATTAATTGCCCAACTGTAGGGAGAATTAGGCCAAAAGACAAGTGATCTTATCCGAAATTTGACGAGGACTTAATCGACTACCTTTGAATAATCTAGCAGACAAATTATTACTTTCCTTTTCATAGTACTAGTTTTTCAAGAAACCGCGCACGCGAAAATTCGTTTTGTAAACACATTTTAGTTGCAATGTACGAATAAGCAGGAAAATTAACAAAAGCTCTTCGTGACTTTCTCGATTTTAGTTGCAACATACGAATAAGCAGGAAGTTAGCTAAAACACTTTGTGACTTTCTGGATTTTAGTTGCTAAATAGGAATAAGCAGGAATTAAAGTAAAACTAAAGCACTTTCGTGACTTTCTCGATTTTAGTTAGTGCAATATACGATTCGGCACGAATGTTAACTAAAGCACTTCGTGACTTTCTCGATTTTAGTCACAACATACGAATAAGCAGAAAAATTAGATAAAACACGTTGCGATCGACTTTCTGGCTTTTAGTTACAACATACGATTCAGCATGAAAGTTTCGTGACTTTCTGGATGGTATATAATCACAATATATGAACCAACACGGAAATTTAGCCAAAAAGCTGACTAAAATACGTTATATTGCATCAACAGAAAAAAATTAGCATAAATAATGTTCCTCAATCTTGTAGAAATTATTTACTAAATGAAGTAATTAATCTAGTGTTTTCTATACCAATAACCTACTTTAGTTCAAGAACACACTTCTAGTTGGGTACGCTATATTTCAGATCTTTTGGAATTGAAATTGAAGTATTCTACTATCGGCAAATCTTCATTTAACTGACAAGATAATAAGAACACGATCGATTTCGCATTAACGTTATATTAGTCGCAATTTATTAATTAATTGTAACTTTTCCGCTGCCTCTGTGGGAAAAATTTTAAGAAGAGAAAAAAACTAATACTACATGGGTAAAAATAGCAAAAGCCTATAGAGAGAGAACGAGAAAACATTAGCGTAGCTATAGCAGTTCCAAGATCGAGGAGTGAGAAGACGATAACAGTAGAAGCTTTAACCGCAAGGAAAATAATGTGAAGAGAGAAAAAAATCTTAGCTGCATATTTCGAAGGTTTTTTTAAATAATGATCTGTGTAAGAACGAGAGAGCCTCCCATTGTACTGTAAATACTATTAGTAAAATCATACTAGTGGTCTATCACGAATGCTGCATTCTGATTGGCTACACTACTCATAGTGATAGCCTACGAGTAGCGATTGCGCGTGATCACATTTGTCGTAAACATTAAAAAAATAATTTTAGAGCTTTAAAAAAAGATTTTTTACTTCTGATTTTTGACCAACTAGTATGATTTTACTAAAATAATTATCCCTCGAGCCCGAATGGGCTAGTAGCCAAATAGCCCATTCGGCCCGCGGCCTCATGGACTGTTAGCTTCTAGCCCATTCGGGCTCGAGGGGTAGTTGTTAATTATAAGCCCCTCCTCTCTAACAAGCCCCCCTCTCTAATAAGCCCCGTGTCTAGAGGTTCAAACTTTAAACAAGCTACCCCTCCCCCTGTTAAGCCCCCTCCTAACCTCGACATAAAGGAGACGGAGCTAAAAGACAAGCCGTATTTTGTCAAAAACATATTTGTCAGCGGTTGTATCCGATTACTGATTTTTTTGAATGGTGCTGCAGTTAATTAACGTCAAAGGAACAGAGAGTAACTATAGTTGCTATTAAATTTGCTTCGTGTCCGGACCACGTGGTGCGTTTTAAACTCATCACAGAACATTAAACATAACAACTGCGTTGTTGAAATTTTAGAGATTGATGAATGCAGCCCCAACCCGTGTCAGAATGGAGGGACATGCAGCGATGGAATAACTTCATACACGTGCACTTGTAAAGAAGGATTTAATGGAAAAAATTGCCTAAACAGTAAGTTTTATTTGCTGCTGACTCCACTTACAAGGAACCAAACAACTCGTTCATTATTTCAGAACAGAAATTTTTTTTTTTTTTAATTTATCTTGTGCTTAGGCATTGGCTGACTGAAAATGTCTTCTTATCGTGTACAAAGATCCTTTTTTCGCTTTGTGTCTGGACTTCATGGTGCGTTTCAACATTAAACATAGCAACCGTGTTGTTTAAATTGTAGAGATTCAAGGTGAATGCAGCCCCAACCCGTGTCAGAATGGAGGAACTTGCAGCAACGGAAATACTTCATACACATGCACTTGTAGGGAAGGATTTAATGGAGAAAATTGCATAAACAGTAAGTTTTATTTGCTGCCAACTCCACTAACAAGGAACCAAACAACTCGTTCATTATCTCAAAACAGATAAGTTTTTCTTAAATTTATCTTGTGCTTAGACATTGGCTGGCCGCAAATATCTTCTGATTAAGTGCGAGGATCCTTTTTTTTTCTTTCAATCGCAAGCTTACTATTACTGTCTTTTCACACCCCCGTGTCCACTTCTAACGGAAAAAGTCAAAACAAAGGTACTTCCTAGGAACCCAATTTAGGGGGGTGGGGTATTATGAGCCGCCACCCACCACCTTTTTTCAAAAAAGCTGAATTTCAGGAGCAAATATCATGTTCAATAAAAACAGATATTGATAAAGTGCTTGCACCAACGCCTTCTTTGTGGTGAGAGGAGTTGATGATACAATAAAAACCAGCATCCCTAAATCAGGTTTTAAGAAATTGAGCTCCCAAAAAGTGGGGAGGGGTGGGGTAGGGGGTATGTGCCGCCACCCACCACCTCTCCCGACAAAATTGGGTTCCTTAAAAACGCCATTGTTTTGACTTCTTCCCTAACCCAATGCTCTTCTTGACTCTCGCCTTCATTCGTATTCCAATTTTCATCATCGCTTTTACTCTTATTTTCACTATCACTTTCTCTCTTACTCCTTAGTTTTACTTTATTTCCTCCTCTTAAAGATATTGACGACTGCACCCCGAACCCGTGTCAGAATGGAGGAACTTGCAGAGACGGAGTTGTGTCGTACAACTGCACTTGTAGAGCAGGATTTGACGGAACAACCTGCACAAACAGTAAGTATTTGCAATCAACTCTACATTTACTTGTAATTTTTAAATTCATTTTGTGCTTACAGACTTTTATCGATGGAAGTATTTACAGTTTTATTTAAATGCTTCTGATCAAGAAGAATAACATAAGGCCCGCTGATTATCTGCAAATATGCAAACGATAATCTTTTTTCACGTTCAATCCCTTTTTTACTCTCATTCTCTTTCTAATTGTCTAACTCTTACTCTGGTTTCACTCTTACACTCTTCCTTAATTAAGCCTTATCTCACTCGATCTAAGAGGATGGTTATACATCAGACAAGGACGAGATCTGAACGCCGCAACGACACTACATGAGACCGGGATATAGTATATGAAATCGTTGCTATATAGGGGAGTTAGAATGGCCGAGCGGTTAGCGCTCATGCCTCCCACCACTGTGGACTTGGGATCAAGTCCTGGTTTCCGCATGTGGGCTGAGATTTGTCGATCTCAATCTGACTCCAGGGGTTTTCTCCGGGCTCTCCGGTTTTCCTCCCTCAACAAAATCGACACCCAGCTAATTCTATCTGGCTGTGGAGCTGTGCTCCGAGGTCACGCATGGGCCGTATAGCGGCAGCATTATGCGCCTTAACATGCTTTCGGTCCGACCTCGTTGAGCTGCGTTCAGTCCATGACTGTAAGTAAGGGCGATTAACTCGCTAGATATTTTTATAATAATATTATTATTATTATCATTATTATTATCATTATTATTATTATTATCATTATTATTATTATTATTATTATTATAAATGCATAGGAAACTGAAAGTCTTTATATATAAAGTACGTACTGCCAGCATGTTGTATATTAGCAACGGAAAATATTGCTAGGGCTAAACTTTCATGGATGTTCGACAACTGTAGGGCATGTGATTTTTAAGTTAAATTTCTGTTCTACTACACAGATAAGACCCATTTTGTTCATTTTGGTGAAGCAGGCTGGACTCGTTGAGTACAGCACATATTCCTCATAACTTGTGATCATAACCGATTACGAAAAACCAAAAAATCCAGTGGGAAAACTGGAAACGTATTCCTCGTACCATGCAATAATGCAACGCCACGTTCCTCCGAGATCTAAAGGATTCCTAATTTTACACCCTCAACCATTTACACCACGCTGCCGTTGTGATTTGGCCACCCTCGTAATCACTCATAATTTTACGCTCATATTCTCTCTTACTCCTTAGTTTTACACGATTTCCTCTTCCTTAAGATATTGACGACTGTGCCCCGAGCCCGTGTTAGAATGTAACAACTAATAGTTGACTCACTGCATGCAGAACACTATGATCCTCATCGACGACGAAATTTACAATTTGTGATCACTACCTATTACGGTCCAAAAAATTCCAGTGGGAAAACTGCATACCAACGGAGTGCCACGTTCCTCCAAGGTCTAAAGGATTCCTAGATTTACACCCTCGATCTCTTACATCACTCTCTGGTCTTGATTTGGCCACCCTCTTTCTCACTTTCTTTTTACTCTCAATTTTTTTAAATTCTTTGTTTGACATGATTTCCTCTTTCTTAAGATATTAACAACTGCGCCCCGAACCCGTGTCAGAATGGAGGAACTTGCAGAGACGGAGTGGCGTCGTACAACTGCACTTGTCCAAAAGGATTTGACGGCACAAACTGTACAAACAGTAAGTATTTGCAGCCTACTCCACATTTATTTGTATGTTTTCAATTTACTTTGTGCCTATACAGACTTTGATGAATACAATTATTTACAGTTTTATTCAAATGGTTTTGATCAAGATGAATAACATAAAACCCGATGATATTCTGCAAACGATAATTAATTTTTCAAGTTAAATCTCATTTTCACTCTCACTCTAATCGTCTAATTCTCATTCTGATTCTCATCCTTCTACTCTTCCTTAAGCTTAATTTCACTCGACCTAAGAGGATAATTACATCAGACCAGGACGAGGACAGAACGCTACTGAATGACACTGTATATATTTTGAAGAAGCTGGCTTGATTCACTGAATACAGCACACAATCTTCAAAACGATATCTACAACTTGTGATCGCTACCGGTTATGAAAAGCACAAAAACCCAATGGGAAAACTGGAAACGTAACCCTCGTACCAATGCAATGCCACGCTCCGCCGAGGTCTAAAGGATTCTTAAGTTTACACCCTCAATCAATTAAATCATTCTCTTGCCGTGATTTGGCCATCCTCATTCACTTTTTCTCTTACCCCTTAGTTTTACACGATTCTCTCTTTGTTAAGATATTGACAACTGCGCCCCGAACCCGTGTCAAAACGGAGGAACTTGCAGAGACGGTGTTGCGTCTTACAAGTGCACTTGTAGAGCAGGATTTGTCGGTACCAACTGCAATAAACTAAACGGTAAGTATTTGCAGATGTAAATATTATCTGTTTGGAGCAAATTTTAGAACTATAACTAAAGCTACAAATTCTGATAGTCCTGCTAAAAACATCAAAATCGTCGAATTAAGCGAAAAAGTTCATTTTACTTTATTTCTTTCAAAGGACAAAAAATGTGTGCGGGATAACTTAGAGTTTGCACTCAAATTTACGTTTGGCAAGAACACTAGTTGATCTCACTCGAAAAACTAAAAAAGTGTTTGTTGGGCAGTTACTTATTAGCAAAACGGCCCGAGGAAGTTCTAACTTTAAAGGCAAGCTGAATTTTTAACCATTGAGCTATGGTCAAATATTCGTTGTTTTGATCTTCTTGCCGTTCCTCCAATGTATGAGTCACTATATTGTATACCTTGTTATGTCGGTGATCCTTATTTAATTTGTAGAAAATCTTGGTGACAGTTTTATCGCTTCAAATGCCATTATACCTATATTGACATAAGAGGGCAAGAACTTGTTTTAGAACCGTATGCTTCCTTTTTCTATTCAGTAGCAATACCATACCTTTAACCCTATTCAGACTGGGCGTTTCCCTGGACGGGGGACGCGTCGAGCGGGGGGGGGGGGGGGGGGGGGGGG
>JANVCF010174072.1:0-11109 GCA_025388745.1 Hydrozoanthus gracilis
ACTTCAAAGGCTTACGATTTATCGTCCTTATCCGAGAAGACACAAAGGTCTTACCGTTTGCAGATGTTAGAACAAAGGCAGCGCCTTCTCCTCAGTTATTTTAAGACCCTGAGCAAAGGTCAGTCATGAATTTGCAGATCTTTCAAAACGTCTTCCTATTTAAGTTTAATTTCAAACTGACACGTACCATAGCTTTGAAAACCAAACTGCCATACTCCTCGACACTTTCGTTCAAGATACAAAACAATGCATCAAAGATGTCTTGCAGAAACTGAAAAAAAAAGTTCAAACAAAATGCAAAGGGTGATTTCACTAGAAAAAAAACAACACAAAACATTCCATCACGTTGACATAATCACCTGAAATAATCACTACGGCTAAACGAGTAAACTGAGACAAAAAAAGCAAAAGGAAAACTGAAGGTTCATTGATGGCTGATTACTAAATTCAGTTGGATGAATAAAAGTTTGTTTTGGCAATTTCCCCTTAAACGTGGACCTACGGTTAAACGTTCTTATCCAAGACGCGAAGGTCATACCGTTAGAAGATGTTAGAGCAAAGCTCAGTTAAAGCTGAGTGAAGCTGAGTGAAGCTGAGTGAAGGTCCAAAGAATAGTACCTTCCCAACTGGGTTGACCAGGAGGTGACCACTATCAGTGAACTTCAGACTTTAGCTAGTGAATACTTAATAAACTCTAGCTCAGCCTACCTTAACAATTTCTTCACCGTCAATCTTTAACAACGACATCAAAACGGTCTGCAGGTTGTGACGTTGTGAACGCCATCTGAGCAGCCCAACGAGGTCAACTACAGGCAAAAAACAACTCAGTCAATACAAACAAGGAAAATATGAATAAGTACAAAGTTTAACTTTTTTTTCCCTCATACAGCCTTTTCGTTTTTTCTTTCTTTGTGTGTGAGGTCTTGGCTTGGTCTGTAAGAACTGTGACTGCATGCCAAGCGCGAGGGCCTGGGTTCGATCCCCGGTCTGTCGAGGATTGAACATTTATGCTGCTTTGACTTTCTAGTGCACACCGTCCATAGACGTTGGTCCCAGTCATTAATCTTCATTCAAGAATGGTAGACTGTATCGGTAAATAATAATCAACTGGGTCTTTCCTTGGAGTTGCGATTAACTCGCTCTAATCATTAGTCAATCACTTCAACATGGTGGCAACTTTCAACATTTGCAGAGAACTGTCAAGCACAGTCTATTACTTGTTATGAATACGGTTTTCGAACTAAATTTTCTGGGTTTAAGTTACAAAAAAACAAAAAAAAATCATGCTGCTAAGCATAGTTGAATTCCTTGACTTCATCATCTGCCTATACAAAATAAAAAGTCAAAAGTTACCAAATTACTCCACCTTCAAACCTTACCGTTTTGTGTCAGCTTCGTTGAACAGACAGTTGTCCTAATGCAAAATAACTCTTTAGTACTTCGAACCAGGCGTTCTGTGCCAGCGTTCTTTTGAATGATATACTCGGCAGGTGATGACGCACATTTGGCATACGTCTTCGAGTCGTAAAAACACTGCTGGTCATACTGAAAAACCAAACACAACACATAAAAAGTTTTTTTTTACGATTTAACAACGCTATTAAAGCGAACCTGTACTCCAAAATGATTTTCTTATCAGTATAATTATGTCTAACACCATCTGCTTTTGACTCCGGAAAAGGTGATTTCTTTGGGCGTCTCATCGCCGTATCATTTAAGACAGCTTACAAACGTGGAAGATGAACGCTATAGGGAGCCGCCATCTTGCGTTCGTGATCTAATCCATGACATCACAACGTTAAATTGCAGTTTGCAATGGAAGAAATAAAAGTTTCTTGTTAAATTGCTTAAAAAAGAAAATATTTTTTTATTCTCTTGGGTAATTTCGAAAAACAAAAGAAATAAAATAGTCTGAACAAAGCAGTAGAGCTGATTCTTTTGACAGTTTGACGTTGACGCCAGACGTCAATCCAACATGGCGGCCTCCAATGGATTACCTAGTGCTTTCTTTATTCATTTTTCAAAGTACCAATAAAAAATGTTTTAAAAAAGTTAATTTTTGGAATCCCAACTTGATGTTTTAAAAGACAACAATTAATAATTTTGGAGTGCAGGTTCCCATTAAATTTGTGGGTGTGTATGTGCAAATCAACTAAAAGTTGCTAGTTTAAATTTTTTTTCCGTGGAAAATTTTGGAGCCTGGGAATCTTTTAGAATAAGCATAACAAGGACAAAGTTCAAAGCTTATGATAATTTACATTTTTCCCTGTTTACAAAAGTTATGGAGTGAGGCCACCCAATATAAGCGCACCACCGGGAGATCGGGATCAGACATCCACTGGCAAGGCATCCAGGATCCAGAAACAAGCTGCATCCACAAAATGGAATGCATCCACTCTCCATGGAATCTACGATATAAGCATCCCGTGTTTGGAGGATAGGGATCCGGCATGCACTGGCAAGGTTCCAGGATTCAGAAACAAGCTGCATCCACAAAATGGAATGCATCCACTCTCCACGGAATCTACGATATAAGCATCCAGCGTCCGGAGGGTAGGGATCCGGCACCCACTGGCAAGACATCCAGGATCCAGAAACAAGCTGCATCCACACCAAGGAATGCAACCTCCATCCACGGAACCTACAATCTAAGCATCCGGCATCCAGAGGGTAGGGATACGGCATCCACTGGCAAGGCATCCAGGATCCAGAAACAAGCTGCATCCACAACATGGAATGCATCCACCATCCACGGATCCTACAATCTAAGCATCCGGCATCTAAAGAGTAGGTATATGGCATGCACTAGTGCTCTGGATGCGCTTGGATGGGGCGAAGGGATGATTGTAGCAGGAAACAGTCTTTTTTGTTAGGTTTAATGTTTCATAAACATCCTGATTGTTTTTCAATAAAACACTAGTACCTTATAAATACACAAATCGTGGGGCCCATCTCCGATTGTTGTCCCATCTTCCCTCATGAGTTTGATGAACGAAAACCCAAATGTCTTTTCTGCCTTTTCTTTAGCTGTACAAGTTAAGACAAAAATTTTATGATGATAATTTTGGTAATAGTAATAACTACTAATAAATGATTATAAAAATTAAAAATATTAAAGTGAATAAAAATACGTTCAGTGGTACTAACAACAATAATTCAAATTGTAACTTGCAAAGATGAAAACAATGACAGTATGGAAAATAATATCTCTAACAACTATATAAATGATTTAAAGTAAAATAAAATAATACCATGAATCAGTATGTTTAAGCAACACTAAAATTTCGAAGTGAATGCTCTAAAACGAAAGCTATAACCTATGTGCACTATATACTTCAGTCTTTAAGATATCTTGTTAACAATCCCGGATGGCAGACAGGCAGTGTGCAGGGGATTTCAAGAAGGTACAAGGGGGAGGGGTTTGAATGAAAGTAAGGCCCATGTTATCAGAAGTCTCAATACGTTGAATTAATGAGACAAGACGAGGTCGAGCAACGCTAGTTTGCCAAACAAAGGGCTGAAATGAGTAAAAAATGGTGTATTATCTCGTTTTTTGTGCCCGCAAAACTCCATGGCCCGTGGTACCGAGGGGTCACCCCAATAATTTGATTGAGTCCCAAAATTTTCTTGCTAACAACAGCAACTTTTGAATAGGAAGTTTTATAACGAACTATAACAATTTTCATTGTGCCCCCTTCCCCCAATAATTTTCAGTTTCCACCATCCACGAACTCTTGTCTTGTTCCCAAAAATACCAATATTCAGTCTAAAACTTAACGAAGGTCAAGCAGTTTCGAGAGAAAAAATGATTCGAACTCAAACTGACGAGAGGGCGAACTTCTTCGTTCTCTTTGACGTTACTGTAAAACACCGAAAGAAGTCCTCGTTCAGGGTGTTGAAGTTTACAAAACATTTTTGACAAAATTCCAACAGCTCCCAGAAATGGTTTGGACTCCTAAACTGGTTTCTAAAAATACGGTTTGAACATGTCATGCTCTCATGTTTTTGTTTCATTTCGAACCTGACTTTTGCTGTTTAAATTGTTTATATCTAGTTCTCAAAAAACAAAAGGCGCTCAAGCAGCACATGTTGCCCATGTAATATATTCGAAGTGCGAAGAAGACCTACCTTGACTGGTTGTAAGTTTAATAAATGAATTTTTTGGGCTGTGTACGTCAGGCTCCGCTCGGCTACAGTTGAAATTGGAGCCATAAAAAAGCCACTTCGGGTGACTAGAGAAAAAATTCCCCCTACCAGAGATTTCCAGGTTTTTAAAATATACACTGGGTTTTTCTTACCTTCAGCCTTGGACAAATGTCTAAAACCAAATCTCAGATGGGCTCCGATAAACTTTTCAATTGGAATTTGTACCTGAAACAAGTAAAACAACAGGTCAGAGTTGAGGCTTCGTTCACCAAAATCCTCTTGCACAAAAATCCCCAAATGAAACTCAAAAGTATCACCTTGATAGTTTCACTGTACTTGGGGCTGTTGTTGTGGTAGAAGATGATTGATTCATATTCACTGCGCAACTTGCCACCAGACCCAAGCGAGATCGAATCCTAAGAAAAACCAATGCATAAATTAGCTGACTTTTCTAAGCTTGTAATAAAACCAGGTCAAACTGACGTTTTGCCTAAAAATCAATTATTTTTTTTTATATATTTCTTAAGTATAAACTGAATGCCGTAATTTAAGAGTCAAGCTTCAATGTGACTCCTTTACACTATTCATAGTTTCCTCCGATATTATTATTCTTATTCAGCTTTAGTTTAAAAATTGTTGTGTGTGTATCTGTATCATATTGAATTAACTATTTACTAATCCTGTAAAGATTGTACCTCTGCCTCTTCTCTAATCAAATGTATACCTGGAACCTGGTCCTAACTCAATTTTAGCTTCTTAGTTATTCGTTAGGGGTGGTACCTTCTATATATTGAATGATTCTACAAATAAGTATTGTAATGAAAATGTCAAAGGTACAAATAAAAAAAGATTGTTGCTGATTGTTGATTAGAGTGCCTATGACATGAAGTATTTTGTTACACCATCAGGTTGACCTTGCTAAGTGAGGAATAGCGGTGAAAATTTTTGTCAAAATCTTTTGTGGTTGTCGAGATATTAGCAGTTTAATATTTTCAAATGATGACGTCAGTTGTTGTACCGGCAAATTTATATTTTTTCAAAAAATTTCATTTTTTGTACTTTTACTCTGGTATCAGTACAGAAAAGTAGGAATTGTAGGCATCCGAAAACTCTACGATACTAATATAACGATTGTACTACTGGTTTGAGATCGATTTAGCCAAGTTGATAAAGCGCCTTTGCTCTTTGCTAAGCATGTCCATCTTTCTTCAAGTTACATCATAATACACAAGAAAGAAAATAATCTAACGATGCCTGCAGGATACAGAACCCAAGAATAATGAGAATTGATTAAAAAAGCAAACAATTGATACAGAGGGCTAACTTTGTAATACACACAGTACCTCGATGATTCGACCATTATCAGCGATGACACACATCGAAACTTCAACATTCTTTGCGGTAGTTTTGCCTGAGCCTAAAACGATACCATCGAACAGTATTAGCTTTTGAATAAAATTAATAAATACCTAATTTTACCCGGGGTATCCAGAGGGTCCGAGAGGAGTGAAGAGAGGTAAGAGGTGCGGTGGGGGGGGGGGGAGGTAGAGGAGTGGGGAGAGGTAGAGAAGGGGTAGAGACTCGTAACCATAATGTGTACTACTTAAAATAAAATCAAAAACTTTTAAAATTTCAGAATTTAGTTGTTCAATTCTTACTCATATTCAAGAGTTCAAAGAAATATGAAAGCCACCAATAATCAGACATAATCAGGACTACGATCCAAACGGATAATGAACAGGCTTTACACGTCTTTTTTCTTTAAAATAACTCCCTTTCTTTTTAATTTTTTAACTACAATCGAAAAAGTCATACTGTATGATAATGGTATGATCAATCTAATTTGCTCTTGTGATATGTAATTCGCTACGCTTGGCCCGTATGTCAAGACCTCCGTCTGAGGTTTCCCAGCAAGGCTTCACTTTTTGTTGACAAGTGTTATATAACTCACAAACATTGAATATTCCAAAAAATAAAGTTGCACTGATTTTCATCCGCAAATTCTTTTTGAGATCATCAGACTACAAATTTGGTAAACCAGAACCTAAATAGAGAAAGAAAAGAAATACCTTTTTCAAACTCCCCCCTGTCAATTGTCACATATAAATCATTTCGGACGTCACCTGGAGACAAAACACAAGAAAATGTATCAGGATCTTTACGGAGTGATAAATACAGTTAGATGCACGACGCCAAATGCTATATAGCGAAATACCTGTATCAAATCAGTACCGCTGAGTTGAAAGTCGCTTTTTCAAGCTCATGAATAAGCTACAACATTTTAAAATACAAAATAAAACTCTACAATAGGTTTAAAAGATAAATTAAGCCGCCATATTTTTTGGCACAACAGTTTAAGTGTTCAACTTGTTTATTTTGTCATATAAATCAATAAATGTATGAACTCCACATAAACCGAAGATACAAGACGAAACAATTATAAACATGAAGGTTGAAGTGAACACACAGTGTGGACTTTCTATTCTGGATGGAATAATGATAACAAAAATGATGGCGACCAGTTTGTCACCCACAATTCCTAGCACACCCAACAACTCTGTGGCTGTCTTAAAGTCCTTTTAGAATTGTTGGGTTCACAAGGTACATTTGTGGTAAAACGTACAAATAGCCATTTTCCATCGATACTAACAGTGATTCAAATAGAATACTTTGTTATGTACATCCATAAAGTTCGTACTCTGGATCGAAATACGTACATACAATAAAAGTACTTTGGTTTTATCACACTAAAAGACCAGACCATTTATTTTCTTCGTCTGAAGTCTCTGTTTTCTTCATTATTAGAACCCGTAAAACATCAGCGTTAATCAAAATTTATTAATTTTACAGTAACTTAAGATTGTAATTTTATGAAAGCTAAATTGTTATGTTTCATTGCTTTTCAGGGCATATTAGCTTAGCCAGCTAGCCTCGAGAGAAAAACATTTGGTATTCTGAGGTCAAGTGTTAGTAGCCATGAGTATTCAAATATTTCTAACGGTTAATCAGTACTACTACTGTAGGCGGGTGTGCAAGAATAAATGCATTTGTTTCCCGTAGTTTGTCCAAGAAAACAGCTTCATTAGATCATTACACTGTTTATCGTTTTGGTAGAAACAATAATTCTTAGTTGATCGGTTGAAAAAGTTCCAAACAATCTTGTAGCAGTTAACTAGCTGCAGTTCTAGAAATCTAGTAGCCAGCGTTTATTTCTCGGTAGCATGAAAGGTGGAAAGTTCGAGCCCTGTTTCTGTGGCAAAATACTGACCAGGCATGATGATTTCTGGAAATCCAAGTTTTCTTGTAACTGGAATTCCTTTTGGTAACAACAACGGGTTTTCCTGCTGAAGCTGAACAAACAAAACAACGAACTTTGTTACAAGTTTAAATGTAGCCAAGTCAAAACAAATCACTAGAAACCACATCATCTTAATTGAATGGGTAGAACAATGCCTACGTTTTCTACACTCTGTAGAAACAAGTTCTACAACTAAATGAAGTGTAGGATTAAAAGGATATTTTGGCCAATTATAGATCCTAAAAAATATATAGGGAAAAATAATAAGAAGACTGGGACATATGGCTTACCTCATCCAGTTCCCCATGAAGCATTCGCATTGTGGCATAGATTGCTGTACGAGAAGAGAAAAGAACTTTATTACAAACTGCGACTTGTCAAACAGAAAATAATTCATGGTTATCGTGTGTAAAACATAATATATATGGATGCAAGTGGGAAACCGGACCGGCAGCTTCTCTCGTGCCCTCCCCAACACGATAGACGCTTGGTAATCATGAAAAGAAACTTTTTGTTACGACTGTCCAGACGCATGGCCGGCAAAGATAAAAGTAACAAGTAACAAGGCATCATTACCAAAGTTAGTTGTATTAAACTTGCTGTTCTGCTTCTTCAATATGCTCTCGTGTACTGTTGGATAGTCTGTGTCACTACACCTGTAAATAAAGACAAAGTAAACTCAAGACTCGAAGGAGACAAAAACTTGTTTAACCCATACTACCCATCGCCCCAAACAGATTTTTTGTTTTCCCTCACAAAGTTCACTACGAAAAATTTCAAAACAGCTCAAACAAACTCTGTTTTCCCATAAGCTTTCAACGTAGTTAGAAAGTTAAATATTTCATACTAGAAACTTAAGAAGGGTTTGTAGGCTGTTGAACCATTGAGGACGTTAAATTTAAATTTGTACAGACAAACTGTGTATGTTGCTGAAGTAGTCTTTGTCTATGGTAATCTACAGGACAACCAACTTGTAACATCTTTTCTATTCTAATTTTCAAGCTTGGACAGTCATCTTACTTGTAGTATAAATTTTGTTTCCTTCCAAAACAGTGACTTGCGCCGGAATGACGCTAGGACACATCAAAACGTCATCAAATCTTTAAATAACATTTTATCGCTTAACTTATCAAATAAGAATCTTCTTATTCGGATTTTCAAGGTTAACAGTTTTCGTCTTAGTTGAAATCTCTCATTTCCTATTGCTCATGAGAGATCTCTACTCGAGTTGATTTTGTCTTGCGATTCAAAATACCAACAGATGGCAAAACAAACCCTTCCTTCGCCAAGAGTTCGAAAAATCTTCGCCCAGTCCTTGAACGTTTTGCCCCTCCTCCTCCATTCCCTTTTGTTCCCCGTCCGCGCGTCCATTCAACTCTTACCAGTCTCCCGTTCAAGGGCCGTGTTTGGGGTTTCAATCTCCTGGCGAAGGATGACTACTTCCGCATATTTTTTAACATGACATTATACATACGTGACAATGGGCATATGATATTCTCTGTCAAGTTCCTCCACTTTGCCCCTCAACACATCCGTGATGTCCAGGACTATTTAAACAAATTTGGAAGTATTATAAAAAGTCTTAGTGTAAAAACTGTGTTTTTAACCCCTTCATACTTGCCAAACTAAATGTTCTGTTAACAACTACCTTCTCTTTATATAACTCACACAAAATAAGATATTTGTTAAAACCAAAAATGAGAAATAATCAAACAAAGAAAACCAATGCAGAGGAAAAGCAAATTTCTCCTAATCCAGTTTTGTGAAACATATGGGTCTGAGTTAGGAGAATTTGGCAACATATCATTTCACATGTTTGGTGATGAAAGGGTTAAAAAAAAACTACTGCAATACTAGGACTTGTGCACTATTCAAACTACAAAACAATTAACGTAACAAGGTTTTCGCATAATCCCTGGTGTGTACACTTTTGGTCAAAGAAATTTCCAGGACTTTTCCAGGACTTTCAAGGACTAAATAAACAAAAATCAAGGACCTTTCAAATTGAAAAAAACTGATTGTCAAAAAAAACCAAACAAGCAAAACACATTGCATTTTCTACAATTTTTACTCTAAACTGAGCTTCACAAACTATTTCTAGTGGCCCACTGTAAAGACCAGGGGCATATCATGAGTTACATTATAAAAAGACCAACAAATAATTTGATTTTCCTGGACTTTCAAGGACCAAGAGTGATTTTCCAGGTTTTTGATTTTCCACTCTGTCAGGTCTTTCCAGCTTTTCAAGGACCAGTACACACCCAGCTAACAGTCATTAATGTAGCACTGTAGGACAAGACTTGATTGTGTTAACTGTTTTGGGAATCTGAGCCTGTTTCTTAGCTTAGCAAAGCTGTGCTAAGAAGGCCGAACAAGACTGAAACAGCTGTCCACTGCTACTAAGGCTCACAGGTCTCCCCCCAATAAGACAAGAGACAAGATCGTCGGCTTAACATCCCTGTCAACACTGAGATGGTGTGGCAAAAGAAGGCTGCACAAATGTTCAACCCTCAGCAAGGCAGGTAATCAAGCCAAGGGCCTCACCCTTAGGTCAAATTCATTTGGACCTATTCCAGAATAGGAGCACATGGAATAAAACCTTTGTCTGATTCGTGTGGCTGTTTTTCCAGCAATGTTATGATTAAACATTTGTTAGCGATAAAACTCTTTTGAAGTTCAAATTTGAAAAAGATATTATATCGCCCTGCATGACAATTTGGAAGAAATTTCAAAACTTTAATTTTAATGCAGAATGGTTAGAATAGGCCCATGAATGATTGGGCCCTTAGTTGTCACAATTCTAACTGACTGAGCCAAGCACCCATAAACGCTTTCCAGAATTCATCCCAAAAACCAACCATCACTTACTTGCACAGCCATACGGCCGTCTAAAAAGAAGAGAAGAAAACTTTTTGGCTGACTGGTCAGTAAGCATCTTGCCTGTAAACAAAATACAAATCGCACCAATCAATTAACTTCTAATGATTACCTCATGAACGCAAGCTCTGATTTAACAGTATAAATGCTTTTAATAATGAAAATTATTACGTTAAGTCAGGTGATAGCAGTTTAGAGCAAGAAGGGAAAAGGAAGGAAAAGAGTGGAAAGGAGAGGAGGAAGGGAAAGGAAAAGGGAGAAGACTGGGGAGAGGAACTGAAATAGGGAAGGGGAGAGAGAGGAGTGAGAGAAAGAAAGAATGATAAGAAAGAGGAAGGAAAAGTGTGGGAAGAGGAAGGAAAACAGCAAAGCGGAGAGGAAAGAGTGGAAAGGGGAGAAAAAAAGAAAGGCGAAAGGGAAGGGAGAAGAGTGGGAAGGGGAAGGGAAACAAAAAAGGGATGAGGGGAAAGTTGGAAAGGTAAGGGAGAAGAGTGGGAAGGAGAGGGAGTTGATTGGGAAGGGGAACAAGAAAGGGAAAGGGAGAAGAGTGAACTGAAAGGGGAATGGATACAAAAAAGGGAAGAGAGACGAGTTGGAAGGGAAAAAGGGAGGGGAAGAGAGAAGAGTTGGAAGGGAAAGAGGGAGGGGAAGAGAGAAGAGTTGGAAGGGAAAGAGGGAGGGGAAGAGAGAAGAGTGGGAAGGGAAAGAGGGAGGAAAAGTGTGGGAAGAGGAAGGAAAACAGCAAAGCGGAGAGGAAAGAGTGGAAAGGGGAGAAAAAAAGAAAGGCG